>JAUJYZ010001462.1:0-247127 GCA_033675265.1 Actinostola sp. cb2023 | reverse complement strand
GCTCTTGGCCAATCAGAATTGACAATATTTTCATGAATATTAATATAACAATTAAATTACAAAAAGTAATTACAGTCCGACCTCTATAAAGCTGACACTTATTAAGCGGCCACCCTCTATCAAGAGGTCAGTTTTCAAAGTCCCAAATTGAGTTTCACACATACAAACAGTGGATTTGCTACCTCTATTAATTGGCCAGTTATCAAAGTCACAAGGGTGGCCACTTAATAGAGTTTGGACAGTATTACCCAAATAATAATAATAATAATTCATTAATATTATAATACAGTTCTTTACACATGTGATAGTAGTCATCTCAATATCTCAATACATATACATATTATATATTGTTTCTCATTCTCGTGTGTAACAGTGTGTGTCCTGGTTGTTGTCTGGTCTAATGTCATTATAGTCATTGTGTCAGGTTAGCCTGAGTGCCGATCGACAGTATTCATCACAACTTCTCTGATGTATATTACGCATAAAGGTGATAGTACTTATTCAAATAGCATGGACAGTATTCATCACAACATGTCTTACATATAGCTAATTGCATAATCATTGTCGGGTTGAAAAATCATAAATCATAGAAGCTGAGACCGCAAGGATGCATGGGAAATCATTTCATGACCCGCATTACATGCAGATATATTCAATGTTCTCGTAGTTTTGAAGGTATATGAGCTATTTAACTAAGATCCTACAAGTCTGGATGAAAAGGTCGATGATTTGACGGTGTTATTTGAGAGTTTTAATTTCCCAGAATTCCTTGTGGTCATAGCTTTCATGATTTTCGACCCGACAACGATTATGCAATTAGCTATATACCTATCATAAAAAGGTAATAGTATTCCAATTGCATGGACAATATTCATCACAACTTCTCTTATGTATCCTATCATGTATAAAGGTCATAGTATTCCAACAGCATGGACAGTATTCAGCACAACTTGTCTTATATATTATGCCTATCGATTCAGTTTTCTACTTTCAGTATTTAATTATTGGACTCACATTTGTCAAAGTTTCAGTGAATAATCACAAAAAGGAAAATAGATAGACCATCCCTCTTTGTTTTTAAAGCCGCCATTTTGAAATGTTTGAGACCCGTGCCTTAACATGCTCGAGGATCCAGCGGTTTTTGTCCGCGCTCCGAAGTCACCGGCCGAAACAACCCGCTGGATAAATTACCGGCTATTACGAGTTCTGTGGCGTGATACGAATCTTGATTTTGATTGGCCCTCTTTTTGAGGGTAAAAAAGAGGGCCAATCAAAACTCGACCATAATTTTCAAAGATAGCGTCCATGTTGACGGATGTTTTAAAGAAATGCATTTGCGTGATGCGATCGATCACGTACTCTAGTTTTTCCACGGGACCAGAACAGTTCATGGACCTTCATGGTTCTCGAAGCGTTTAATTGTCGTTTAAAAAAAAAGGATGATATGTATTTGCACAGCTACCGAAAGGATATGGCAAAAGCTTGATATTTTTGCTAGTGATATCCGATCCTTAGCGCTGGTAAATGTGTTGTTTGAATTGGGAGGCCAGAAACGATTTGAAGCTACAAGTACCGCCAACTGAAAGAATACGCACCACGAGTACGGAATACAGAGTTTTCAGCGTATATATCATTATGAACAATCTGGACTTCAGTTATCACTTCATTTTTGACATTTCTTTAGGGTCTGAAATGCGAGCTATACTAAATCCGCTTGAGAGCGTATCACGCCCCAGAACTCGTACTAGTAGGTAATTTATCCAGCGGGTTGTTTCGGCCGGTGACTTCGGAGCGCGGACAAAAACCGCTGGATCCTCGAGCATGGTGCCTTAACTATCCTGAGAACTTGGTTTTCAAATAGAATTAAGACTTCAAGAATATTTTAACAACCCCATTTATAAACAGGATCTCAGTCCTACATGTACGTTTTGAATTGCACATTAGCCCCGATCACAGGTAGCCCAAGCTGTGGACTTGTGGCGAGATTTACAGTAAATGTATGGAGCTTCACAGCGAACTTTGAAAACCGTCTAAATAAAATTCTACAAACCCTCAAAGTAGTCCTACTTGTTTATTGTGTTGTCCTTTGGAATTGTGGGAGGTTTGGAGCCATTCCCATCGATTTTGGGGTAACTCAAGGAACTATTAGTAACTCTCTCAAAATCGATCGGAATGGCTTCAAACCTCCCACAATTCCAAAGGACAACACAATAAACAAGTAGGACTACTTTGAGGATTTGTAGAATTTTATTTAGACGGTTTTCAAAGTTCGCTGTGAAGCTCCATTCATTTACTGTAAATCTCGCCACAAGTCCACAGCTTGGGCTACCTGTGCCCCGATTAGCCTGATATCAGTTTTACATACTTAGTTAACATTGATCCTACAAATTCCATACCTGATACCAGAGACGTTATTTACCATCAACTAGTCTTTACAGACATCGAATTGTCGATTGTACAGGGTTTTTTACCGAATATCTGCTCGTCTGTCAGTGGATCATGTCAGTCAGCCTGCACATGCCAACACGTTATCACGTCAAGAAACGGTTCCAACAATTGACCTGGAAAAAATGAATAAAGAGAAATTATTGTTTCTACAGTAGTATAGAGCGAACATAAGTCCTTCAGTTCTGTCATTTAAGCAGTATTTCGAGTCTTTTCACCTTCGAAACGACGTCAAACAACCCACAGCTTTGAAGAACTACAAGTAGACGCCATGTTTCAACAATCACCCTGAAAAATAACATTATCAACTGAATAAAGAGAAATTATTGTATCTACAGTAGTATAGAGCGAACATAAGTCCTTCAGTTCTGTCATTTTCGCAGTATTTCGAGTCTTTTTACCTTCAAAACGACGTCAAATACATCCCACAGCTTCGAAAAATCTTCTGACTTCACCTACAGTATCATTTGTCACCTTCCATCACGTGCAACAACTGCCGCAAGGGATCATGGTCATTTTAATATACCACAGGAATCCCAACATTATTGGTTATTTTTCAGTACTGCTTTTCAGTCCTATATTCCAGGAGCGTAGCATGCTTTTTTCCCAATGTACGCACATAGCAATGAACACCGAAGGCGTGAGCTTCTAGGGTGGTGATGGGGCATGCCTCCCTGAAAATTTAGAAATCTAGAAATCCCGAGGCGAAGCAGTTTTTTGGCATTTGTTTTGTTTTCAGACAATACTAACTACAATTATTATTATACATGCCTACAATGACTGACTGCAAGGGAAAATTTATTGGGGACACAATCTGACGAGCGGCGAAGACGCGAGCTCGTAGGGCCGGGATGCGGGGCCGATGCTCGCATTTTGAGCTGATAGGGTCTCCAAAATAGCATTTTCCTGCCTTCTGTGAGTAGTTTTCAGGAAGTTTAAACTGATTCAGCTGTGAAGATTTTGTCTTAGATTTCATGCTTTTAAAAAAATTATGTTTCTTATTATATTTATATTTTAAGTATTTTAAATTGTACGTACGCTACGCCCCTGTAGTCATTCTCTTACCCAGACCCTTCTCAGATTTCTAGCGAAAAATCGAAGGCACTGTAGCCTGCGAACAGGCAGTCCAACCATTGTTTCTGAACCTACTTTAATATAATAAATAAAAGGATATTATTGTATGCGCGCGCTATGCCCGAAACGTCTGTAAAAAATACATTTGACACTTTGAAGAAGTTTGTTACTATTATTTTATGTAACGTACCGTATTATGTTGGACGCCCTGTGTGCCGTCCCGCAAGATGGCGGGCACCCGCAGAGAGGGAGGTGCACAGGGATCCCAACATATATTTTCAGTGTTGGGCTTCCTGTGTCGTTCGTTTGCCAACATGGACGAGGAGAACTGGAGTTTCTCCAAAGTTATTGTGGAAGTTATGGCTACAATCGGCTAAAATGGAGTTATAGATGCAATCAGGGAAAGGGAGTTTGATACCCTGTTTCAGTCTGTCATTTAAACTTTCTCACTTATTACTCGGGCCCTTCCGAAGGAAGCCCGAGTTATAAAATGCGCTTTCTTTTATATTTTTCTTCGTAGTACACAGAATGCTAAGTATGTGATCGTATCGAGCTCCAAGATTACTCAGCAGATAAGAAAGCAAGCTACACTCTGTCCCAAAATATATGCGGGTTCCCATCGAGCGATTACTTGAAGCATCCTGGATATATTCGAATTCGAATTTCGACAGCAAATGAAATCCGAAATGAAAACTAAAACAGTCAAATAATAACGGAGAGCTTGGACCAAGCTAGGGAGCACGGCAGAAACTGGGCTGCCTGTGGTGATGACGCGTTTTGCTAGCAAGCGTTTTGCGGTTTTTGATTATACGCGCGCGGGCTCATCAGTAAATTGGGATTCCTGTGTTTCACGCTGACGTTTTTGCGGTTATCCACAATATGATAGCGCGGGCTCATCAACAAAGAAAACGTAACGTCAGTAATAAAATGACGGGGAGTGAAACTAAGATCATGTGATCGATTCTCGGCAAATCAGAGAAGAGAATCATGGAATTCCTTTGTAACATGCTCGTAACGTTACTTTTGGTCAGTAGTTAATCGATGACAGCTATCAAAACATTACTCTCCCTCCCCTCCCTTGAGAGTCTTTTCAGCAAAACATTGAACTCACTATGAGGAGCCCCGACCCCAAACTTTTTGTCCCAGCAGGATAGCTGTGATGTGTTTGCCTAGGGTTACTAGTTCGCAAAGCCAATTAGTCTTGGTCCAATAAGGTTCGTTCTACTGACACATTAATCACAGACAATTCTTACACAACATGAGTAAACAATTGCGGGTCATCGACGAGTTTTGGCGCTAGAATCAAAATATAATTCTTTGTGAGCTTTATTTCCACTGTTGAGGTTGTCTAAAATATGGAAAATGTCATCTGGAAATGTGGGTAAGATATTCGTCGAGTACATTCAGGTATTGCTCGTCTGACTTAACTTTGAGACAAATACGGGATTTTATGCTGCAAACGTTCTGAAACCGACACAGACTAATGTGACTAATCGTAGAGTACTCAACTTTATATTGCTAAACCCCAATGTTTTTGGGTGGCGCACCTGAAGGCAGGGTAGATTGTTCGGGTGGCACGCCTGATATTCTATGGGTAAAGCATTGATCATAAAAAGACTGGATAGGACACTAGGCTACGTCACGATGACAACCTAGTGGAAATCTATGACGTCACCCCCCCCGAGATCAAAATATTTTCTGTCTCGAAAGTAATAATAACAACAAAAAACACACAAACATCCTTATAAAACCACGAAATTAGACAGAAAAAACCTGTATGGAGATTGGAGAAACGTTTGAGGAATGGGATGAGCTTGATTCTGCCGCTATCGAGGAACTAGAGTCTTTGTTTTCCTCGGAAAAAGACGAAGAAGACGATCAAACTAGTGATACTGGCTCCACAGATTCTGAAGACGAGGACGAAAAGTTCAAGTGTTTAAAGTGTAAAAAGGTCTACCAAACGAATGGATGGTTGAAGAGACACGAATCAAGCTGCAACGGAAAAAAACAACCAGTCAAAAAGAAGTCAAAAAAATTGTCAGAACATCAAACGCGAACAAGAGAAGTTTTGGCAGGTCTTGGATTTCGCGAGTATTTTCGCCATGAATGTTTACCTGCTCTTATCAAAGTTCTTACAGAAGTATCTGAAACACCGAATGATGTTGTCCTCCTTAGAGGTTCTAGGTTTGCTATGTGCAAAGATCAGGCCAATGTCTTTATCACAGAGCTAAAGAAGATCGAAGGGGATTCCATTGTCTTCTTTGAGTATGTCGCTGAAAAACTGTGGACGATCACCTTTGCACGAGATAATCTCTTGAGTTCATCGAGGAGACAGCTGTATGTTGCCCAACACTTCAACGAATTCCGAAATTCTCAGGAACTCTCCACTAAATTTACCTCACTAAGCAATATAATTGGTCTGAATTCAACCATTATGATCCATGATTCAACCGATAAGCCGTTGCTGCAAAAAGTAATAACCACAATGTTCGAGAACATATCCCGTTTTCGATTGAAATCAGTGGCAAGTGCACTTCAAATCCGAGAAAATTATGTTGGAGAAACGGCCAACAAACTCTCTCTCAGCCCTGTAGAAAGAGATATAGTAGCATACATTGCCGGTTACGTCTGCAGAAAAGTTAGGGACAAAATTCAAAGATACTGTGACAGTAACCATCAGTCATCTGTTTCCACTGTTCAAGAAAAAATGCAAACGATTGTCACACACTGCCAAGTTAGTGAGTCAAATGATTCCAGCTGGAGTTGGAAAGCAAGCACCCACTATGACTTACCCTAACTTGATGACACTGTCTTTATCCAGGGGTGGGCTTACTCAGGTTGATCATGCATGTTTTACATTTTTTTGTTACCTTGAAATTTCAATCCGTCCTTTTCTTAACTTAGCTAGATTTCGTAGCAGCACTAGGAAGTCTGACAGTGAACTTTTGGAACAATTGATAGATAATTCATCTTTGTTGCAACCATCCTGGCCATACTCTAAACATCTTTCTACTGAAGACAGTAATATACTTCTTAAGCTTTTCGTTGATTTGTACTATCGTATAAGGAAATGGGCATATCTTAAAGTGTATAAGGAACAAAACAAATTCAAAGAAACTCTGTCTCTACTAAAGGAAAAATCTGCAACAACAGTTGATCTGCATGGCAAAGACAGCATCAGAAAGGCACTCATGTCCAACACTAAGTAAGCTATAATGTACATGTATATACTGTATATGCTAGAGTGCAAACACTAAACCTGTGCAACAGTTCTAAATATAAACAAGTACTAAAAAGCACTGAATGATTGTTCTTAAATAAAATTGTTTATCAAATTCATAAATAATTTATGAGCAAAACACAAAAGACAGGAGTTTATAAAGTGGATATTAACTTTATAAACTTTCTTCAAATTAAACTCAAAATACAACATTGCTGCTCATACTGTATCTAGTACATTATTGAACAAACATTGTTTAATTACTATAGTTATATATATAATAATATATTTTAACTTGTTTGTCAACTCAGTTTTATGATTGTCAGCACTGAGTTAAAATTCAGTGCTTGGAGGGCGGTGGGGGGTAGGAAGCAACAGTTTGTTGTTTGGTGTTGAAGTCTATGTGGGTTGTTTTGTGAACAGTAATAATTGTGCCAATAAAAGAATCACAAAACATTTACCTTGTCTCATTTTATTCATATTATATACAAAAATATAAATATAATATACAAATATATAAATATATTTTAAAAAATACAAATATTTATTTTATCTGGGTTGACTCATTGCCTCTATGACAAATAATTTAAATAAAATTTTCATAAAAATAGGTCCTCAATCAACATACATAAAGTTGGTTTTCATAAACCTGTGAAATAGATAAATCATTTTCATTGTCTTCTTTTGTTTTTATTTGACATTGACAATATTATTAGATTTTATTTCATGGGTTGATGAAAACCACACTATACTATGTTCTCTGGTTCTTTGATAACTGTAAGTTAGGATCGAGAGTACACAAAGCCCCTCCACTTCTTTTCATTCTCCTTATTGTTTTAATTGCATGTGACTGACTAAACAAAGCACTAGAATAACTCTGGCTAAACTCTTTACAGGTAAAAGCACCATATGCACCTCTCTTTTGACGCAACTTACCAAAAAACTTTTCCAGGGGATCCTGGTTGAATTTTGTGGCAACCACATATGAAACACCTGGAATTGTAAGGGAGAATTGTACAACTTCCACAAAAGACTGAACACAAATTTGTAATCCCTCCCATGTCTGGTCACTTATAAAATACTGCTTACGTTCAAGGAGTGGGACATCTGTTTGGGCCATAGCCCAGGTTTTCCAATCCTGAAAATATTTTAAGAAATCATTCTTTAACCAAAGCAGGCGACTGTCTAATGGAGTGCGATACACACTCTTAAATTCATACTGGGTATGAATTCTATTTGCATTCAAACAGTCAAAAAAATCATTCATATTTTGGACAAACTTGACAGTCTCTTCAGTCCCTGCCCTACCTTGGGTAGATATTGCATGTGCAACTCTATTGCTAAATACCTGTGCTGCTGCTAAATACACCCTCATTCTTAAATAGGGATTGAGAAATAGATGGTCAGCAGTTAACTTTATGAAGGATACGTAGACCTGATGCATTTGATTCATTCACATCATTCTCAAAAGCATCAATTAATTGCAGCCACGTTATCCATAAATTATTTTTTTTTAGTTTTCTTGTTTTGTTTCTCCAAAAACTATTTTCCCAATTGTTACGAGTTGTCTTAAGGAGGTGAACTGGATCACAGATAAAATATAACGGTCGAACTGTATTAGCATAGGGATTACCTGTCTTGTAAATTAGTGTACCTTTTGGTGCCCCTGGTAGGCAATGATACTTATAAAATTTGCGATGTGGAGAAGCACCATCACAAGTACTGGTGAGAACTTTAAAATCTCGTTGCTCAAGCTCCTCCACACACTTCCAAAATACATTAAACAAAGCAAAAGACTTAATGGTAGTTGTGGGGAAAAATGCAACAGGCATTTTCCAACTTGAAAAAAGACTTACCACCATAAAAAACAAACATGTGAGTAGCTTCATCTGGTGTGATCGATGAGCTCTCCTTGGACGACAATGACTTTTCTAAGTCATCAATACTATTCTGTGTGGACCCCAAATCAATAAACCCAATAAGCTTACCAGAATCATCAAATATAAATCCTTCCTAACAGAAACTTCATCATGTATGATGCCAACCCATAAATCATACTCATTAGGATCTGACCTTTGAATGAAATCTTTTTTGATCAGATCTAAAAAAGATGAGTCAAACCCTGAACTAGATTTAAAGCAATTACTGTAATCCCTTAAAGTCCTATTATCAGGTAGAACTAAAATACCACTGTCTTTGAGCAGCTGGTATGCCTTTGGAGATGTTGCATGTAACTGGAAACACCACCTGATAATGAGTGGATGCCATCGTCTACCCCTTTTGTCAGAAGATGCCAATGCCTTCTCTTGCTCTTTCAAGAATAGAGATTTGAAGTCATCAGGATCATCTGAGCTATGGCTTGCCTTAACTTGATCAAAAAGTCTTTCCACAACATCACAGTCAGTCTCATGTACAGCAATCAAATTCTATAAAATAATAATATTGAGAATACACAAAATTAACAAATTAAATTAAATTAATATTATTATGACTGAAAGAGAGATTAATATTAAGACAAACATTAATTTTAAAGCAGTTTAATATAAGTTATATCATTCTAAAATTAATCTAATTTGCATAACATTAAAATAAATAAAAACATTATTAACAATATATTATTAAAATAATTATCATTATACAGTATCATAATTATACTCACTTCTTGAAACTTATTTTCCAGGTTCTTTATTTTTTGTGCCATTCTCTTCCTATCTTGTTGAGACAGTTTTACTCTTTCTTCTCTTTCCTCTTCAGTTAGGAATTTCCAAGGACAGTGACTATCGACTTCAGTTTTACTTGGCTTTGTTTTCACATCTGATGGATACCGGTATCTTGCAACCTCATTGGATATCATTGTTGAGAGGGAATTTTTTAAAAGCTTTGCATGCTTGACATGTTTGGCCAACTTCAACTATTCCTGAGCAATCGATAGATCGTATTATGTTTTGAGAAAGTTTGGCTTTAAATTTCCCATGCTTGTCTCGGAATATCCCATTGCGGCCACCAGACATTGCTAAATCTCTAAATTTGTCATCAGAGATGCTTGGGCAAACAACACTACAGTCTACATAGTCCATCAACTTTAAGAAATTGTCCAAATTTTCAATATGTTTTGGAATTCCATCAATTAAGTCAATAGTCTTGTTAACAGCCAGAACTTTCCAAGTGAAGTCAGTATTCACAATAATAGTTTTCTGAGGGACTTGAATAAGATCACCATCAATTTCAAAGGAGCACAACATTAAAAAAAGTGCAGAATGTTTTATCAAGTTCCATTGATTGGTGAAGATATTCTCTTTCGAAAGGACACTGAACACATGTTGATAATTAGAGACTGATGGTTGGTTAAGTACAGCAGCAGCAACATTGCGGAGACCAAACTGAAATTTTGAAGGTAAACCAGAGGAGCAAGGCGGAGATATTGAAGCCAGTAGTTGGTCACAATTTTCTTGGTTGGTTTTCTTTGAATACTTGAAATGAGTATACTTCCTCTTTCTTCCAAGTTTCACTTTTCCCATTTTCAATTTCCTGTCAATGCAAATTACACAAGGTTAAAATATTATCATCCATAAATGCGAGCACATCATCTCCTATCCACAGGTCGATGACATCACAGTACATCAAAGTCACAAAAG
This sequence comes from Actinostola sp. cb2023, assembly GCA_033675265.1. Taxonomy (NCBI): domain Eukaryota; kingdom Metazoa; phylum Cnidaria; class Anthozoa; order Actiniaria; family Actinostolidae; genus Actinostola; species Actinostola sp. cb2023. The sequence goes on along the minus strand of JAUJYZ010001462.1, from coordinate 236,753 downwards.
TTTGAGCTTTATTTTAAACTCGAAATTCATATTTTCGTACAAAATTGTATGCCAAAGCCATAATTTTATGCATTATCTCTTAAACGAAAGACATTCAGATGAAAGTAAACATGTACTCATAGAATAAATTGACTCCCAAATATCACCCTATTTGCGCAAAATCTACCCTTGAAAATGCTCATTTTGGGATTCATTTCTTTTGGATTATCGTAAAAATTGAAACACAACAACAAATACACATGCTTACCTTCGACATTCATGTGTGGCTTAGGGGTGTTGATTTCATCATAAACGAAAGAAAAAAGGAGTTATAATTTTACACACAACTTACACACACCAAACGAACAGCAAAGCATTGAAAAAGACGACTAAAAAACATACAAAATCAGCGATACTTACGCCATAAATCGCCATCATATTCGTCACGATTTTCCACTAGGTTGCGACCATGGCGGCCATCTTGAAATGGCTTATCGACCAATCAGAATGCCGAAAATACCCCACGTGACAATTAGTGTCCTATCCAGTCTTTTTATGATCCATGTTGAAACACAGACTAAAATACTAATCGCAAAGTAGGCTGACAACTCAAGTTAATTTGTATTGCTAAACCGGCAATAATTTGTAGCGGCACACCTGACTCGCTCGATCGATATTCTATGGATAGAGCATTGAACGTTTGATCAGTATCAATATTATTTTAATAGAGACAAAATGTATCTTATTCACTTATTGGCCATATCTTTCTAATATTCTTGGCTTTCACCTACGTCATCGAAAATTTTCCCAATTATCAATATTATTTTAATAGAGACAAAATGTATCTTATTCACTTATTGGCCATATCTTTCTAATATTCCCAGGACTTATATAGAACAAAACCTTCATAGGCCGAAAGAGCAGCCAAAACCATATATCTCAGCCGAAGCTTTAGTTAAAAGAAGTTTTAGATACGAAGATATGAGCGATCGCCTATGCTCATAATTTAGTTCAAATGTATGGGGCCGCCATCTTGGTGTCCCATCGAGGGACACCAACATGGCGGCCAAGTCACGAAGACTGAAAATCATGTTTATATCGCAAACATTTCAATTTTTAAACAGCTACATTCATCAAAATAAAGTTACCCATCATCTACTAAGTTAAAATCGTATTATTTCAAACGAATTTTCCTATTTCTACGGCTTTGAAAATGCGTGACTGTATTGCGTGACAGAATTTGACTCGCAATAAATCGAAAATCAAACATCTAAATTACAAAATTATTTTGGTAAGAATTTTCTTATAACGACATAAACAAGATATCCAACAAACAGTTTTGTGAGGTGAATAGTTTGGATTTTAGCTTTTTGATGACGTCACTGAAAACCAAGAATAAATCTACGACTAGTAATTCACGTCCCAGCATGAGCCTGGCCTACACCGATGTATCGGGTACACTACCCCGCTGTGTTAATCCACCACCAATATGCATTTTGCGAGGCTTTTTTTGCTTCGCAAAACAAAAATGTTAGGGTCGGGGCTCGTCATAGTTCTGAAATGAATTTTCCGTACGCGACATCAGCTTCCCGGCTTTTGATACTGCGTTTGTTTTGAATCATGTTGTCTTTTGAACAGTTTAAAAAATGTACTTTCAGCAGCTACAGAAGGGTACAGCATTGTCATTTTGAGATAGAAAGGAGTAGGAAAAGCATTTTTATTAAGGCAAATCTAGCCTGCGTTACATCCGAACTGGCAAATCATAAACGAGGACACTGGAGAGAAAGGTCGAAAGTGTTTCCTGACAGCATCAACTGGACTTACATGCGGCGACCCACATCGACGGACGCGTACGGTGTTACACGTACTGTACAAAAAAATAAAATAAAGTGCAATTAAATACATGAAGGATACTTGAGCTTCACTACGAGGCGTCCAAAGATATTCACTTTCGCTGTACCATGTATTTACAGACCTTACATGGTACACATTTCGTCGTCGCATCGTCGACCTCCATGTTTTTCTCCCTACGAAACTCCTACGAAACTGTTCGTAAAACCGTCGGCCTCCATGTTTTGCTCCGTACGAAACCCGGGCTGTTCCTAGCAACGGCGATGTTCCTAGCAATCTGACGCGGATTCAGTCGAAAGGGTCTTACAAGTTTCACTCCCCGTCACTTTATTTAGGCAGCCATATTTATTCAGTATTGATGAATTGATGAGCCTGCGCGATCTTATTGTGGAAAACCTCAAAAAAAACGTCAGCATTAGCCACAGGGATCCCAATATACTGATGAGCCCGCGCGCGCAATAATCAAAAACCGCAAAACGCGTCATCACCACAGGCAGCCCAGTTTCTGCCGTGCTCCCTTGCTTGGACTGAATGAAATTCGAACGTAACACTTTTATGTATCCAACTTGCAGGAAAGAAACGCTCCTCTCACATATGTCACACCCGCCGTTCGTCATTGTGAAGGGTTTCGGACTCGGACACATTGAAGGCATGAATTCCGAAATTTATAGGCAGAGACAGTAGCTTCGTAGCCTGATTTTCAGACGGCTCATGCATATGACACATGAGCCGTCTGAAAATCATTCGAGTTTCAAGATTACTCAGCAGATAATGAAGCTGTGCTTGCTGCATGACTGCCGTCACGCCGTGGTTTCAAAAACCCATTTTTAAAAAGGTATCCGACAATAAAATGAAACACATTTCTGATAAATATATTGATAGATATAATCAAGAGCTTGATATAGTGACGGGGTATTCTAAAATTGCTCCCGTCACATCATAGTCTGAATCGACTGGATGTTTAAAAAATACGAAGTTCGGGAATGATTTTTGAGTCCTTTTATTTGACCGACTTTCCTCTGCGACAACGAAGAATCCAAAAACGTTATCAGAACCATCTGACCATGAATATGAACCTCAACTGGACGTTCCAAGTACGTCCTATGGACGTACGATTCGGAAATCTTTATCTATGCTCACCGGCACATATACAGTAAACATAGTCTCCCTCGTCACGCAACTGTCAGTCATTGTCAGGTCCCTCGTCACGCAACTGACATTGTCCTTGTCATAATGCCCGAGTGTACGATCATTTATATTTATTTTTATCATTAGGAGGACCAGATTGGAAAAAAGCATAGCTTTATCTGTAAATTCCTCGTTAAATAAAGTGTTATTATTATTATTATTATTATTATTATTATTATTATCATTGAGCGTCTTGTCAAAATATAAAAGGCCCCTCACCCTATACACTATTTGTAAAAACATGTTTGGCAAGAATTAAAACAAAACATTTTTATTTGTTAATTAAAATTCAGGTGAAAAAGAGATGGGAAGACATGACTTCTCAAGTAAAAAAGAAAGAAAGAACGGCAAAGAACGAAGAAATCAGGAGAATCAGGAAAACTGGAAATGGGGTTTTACCCGATGAGGTAATTTTTTTTCTGAATTGCAGGAATCTGATTCATATTGCTGGGTTTCAAGTGTCCCTATCAAGAAATATGATAGCTATTATAATAATTTTGTTGGATGAACTTAAACAAGAGACACTAATACAATGATAAACACCAGTTGCAACCCAACAATAAATAAACAAGACGCTCAATGAGCGTATACTCGGGCTTTATGACAAGGACAAAGACAGTTGCATTTGCGTGACGAGGGAGACTATGTATGGGTTATTGAATATGTTGTGAGAGCGAATCATACTTTCGGATTTAGTTCGATAGGCGTTCGGAAACCATTCGACCCGTTTGTGGCGACATGAATATGCAACCTCAAGTGACCTCAAGTACGTTTAAATACGTACCATAAACGTATACCTCGAAGAGTTGGAGATCTTTATCGATGCTCATCGACATAAATAGTCTCTCTCGTCACGCAACTGTCATTGTCACTTAAATACCCGACTATACGCTCATTGAGCGTCTTCTTCTGTAACAGATCCCTAAAATCTAATGACGTTTTGATTTCGATTGTATTTTTGCCGTTCACTGACCTGTTTTGAGCGTGGACATTCTGCTTTAAATAGCGCTGCGCGGCGGTTCTAAAATTAGGTCGCATCATAGATTTATGACTCAGATAAGGATCATGCATCGTACTGAAAAGAACACGGAGAAACCTACATTTCATCATGCAAACACTGCTTATTTTCAAAACAATTGTCAGTAAAAAATATAACTAACAAAATCGGACTGAAGGATATGAAAAATTTGGTTTGTTTGTCTAATTAATGCGCTTCTCTATTGTGCAAGTATATAAATAGGCTAAAACTACTTTGGCATGATCCCAAATTTCGTACATTGACCTTGCTCGCCTTTGCTTTGATGAAGTTTTGAAGTACAATTTATACGATTCCTTTTCCTCCTGAATTTTTCAAACGTCGAATAAAATAAACATCCATCATTATATATCTGAGAAATGTGTTTCGTTTTACTGTCGGATACTTTTTAAGCGGTTTTTCACGGCGCGTGACGACAGCCAGGCAGCAAGCAAAGCGAGATTAGCTATCAAAACAAAATCTACTGGAAAATCAAACCCTCGCTCTCTAGCTTCAGAGACATAATACTTTAAGGGAATCCCGAAACGTCGAGTTTGGAATCGAGTTCGAGTTCGAGTTACGGTTCGAACGTCGAATAAAATAAACATCCATCATTATATATCTGAGAAATGTGTTTCGTTTTACTGTCGGATACTTTTTAAGCGGTTTTTCACGGCGCGTGACGACAGTCAGGCAGCAAGCAAAGCGAGATTAGCTATCAAAACAAAATCTACTGGAAAATCAAACCCTCGCTCTCTAGCTTCAGAGACATAATACTTTAAGGGAATCCCGAAACGTCGAGTTTGGAATCGAGTTCGAGTTCGAGTTACGGTTCGAACGTCGAATAAAATAAACATCCATCATTATATATCTGAGAAATGTGTTTCGTTTTACTGTCGGATACTTTTTAAGCGGTTTTTCACGGCGCGTGACGACAGTCAGGCAGCAAGCAAAGCGAGATTAGCTATCAAAACAAAATCTACTGGAAAATCAAACCCTCGCTCTCTAGCTTCAGAGACATAATACTTTAAGGGAATCCCGAAACGTCGAGTTTGGAATCGAGTTCGAGTTCGAGCCAGTACGGTTCGAGTTACGGTTCGAGTTATGGTCCGTATTCGTTCTTCGACATAACGTATATATCGTGAATTCGTTGAAATTTACTTTGTTAAAATCTCTAACTCAATTCCAAACTCGATCATTCATGACTCCCATAATATAACATCCAGACTATGATCTGGCGAAGCTCGCATGGCAAAACTCGAGAAGGTCACATACTTCACAATGTGTGTATCGATATGATCAAATACTTCGCATTCTTTTCATTCTGTGGCCTAACAAAAATAATAATAATAATAATAATAAAAAGAAAGTCCATTTTATAACTCGGGCTTCCTTCGGAAGGGCCCGAGTAATAACATTTTGTCGGACAATAAATGTTTTTACTTTAAGATTGATAATCAAGATACTAGTACTGGTCTAACATGTCAATCTCTCAGTGAACTGATGTGACTAAAACATTGCAGACATCCTATCCTAGGTCTAGAAGCAATAAATGGAATTTCTGGAGGGATTGACACTTTTGCAAAAGGTAGTTTTCATCCTTTTTCATCCTTTATAAGTTTAGAAGTATATACTATAGTGTGCAAGCATTTAAACCATGTTTTCTATTGTTTCATTTTGATATTTATATACATGTAGCTAATTGTATGATCGTTGTCGGGTTGAAAATCATAAATCATAGAAGCTGAGACTGCAAGAATGGATGGGAAATCAGTTCATGAGCCACATTACAACCTTTATAAGTTTAGAATATGGCTGACACCATCAAGAAATTTAAAAGTGCTATTGTGTCACTATATATTTTGTTAGGACAGCTGCATGTCTACAATAAGTGGGCGTCCATATTAAGTGGGTGTCTGTAAAGCAGGGTTAATTCTATCAGTATTAAATTGACAATTTAGCAAGGATCAACCCTGAAAGGGACTGGTAACTTACATTTAGTATTAATGGTCCTCATTATTGACTTCTCTTTTTACTGCTGGTTCAAGTTATAAAAGACCCTTCACTGCATATACCATTGATCCTCAATCTTTGAGTGACACAATGTTGGACTCATGTCTTTCTGAATTTCAGGTATGTCTAAGCCAACCATGCTAGAGTTAATGGGCTGACTGGCTGTCTTAACTAACAATAATAGGTTTACAAGAACATGAGATATGACATTTCTATCTAGTACATGTACATTAAGTTCATATACAGTATATACATGTATGTATACATGTATGATTATATGAAATGTAACTAGTTATTCCCTTACATATTACTGTCTTACTCTTAGGGCATGAGGTCACACCCCGGGATCAGGGGGACCCCACCCCCCTGAGGGTGTGCATATATGTATATACTATAGACAATTTTAATCACCTTAAGCGTTTCACAAAAAAAAATGACTCTGGATACAATGTATGTTTGATAATAATAATAATAATTTAATAATAATAATCTCTTAACATTTTGTCTCAACTCCACAGAATTTCAGTGTAAAGGTAAATTTTATAGACAGATCCATGGCACTGCAATGGGCTCCCCGGTGTCTGTCGTTATATCTAACCTGGTGATGGAGGAACTTGAAAGTAAAGCAATAGCAACATATGCCAGTCCTCCCCGGGTATTCAAGAGATATGTTGACGACATTGTGTGTGTTATCAAGAGGAGAGATATAGATACATTTCACCAACACCTCAACTCACAAGATCCCAACATAAAGTTTACTGTGGAGAGGTACTCCCCTGAAGGATTACCTTTTCTGGACACCCTTAATGTTGTAAACGCTGACGGAAGTATTGACATCAGCGTTTATCGTAAAAAGACCCATACCGGTAGATACTTACACTTTGAGAGTCACCACCCATCCATGCACAAAGCTTCTGTGATCCGCACGCTCAACAACAGAGCTTGCTCCATTCCAACTCAAGAGCAGAGCAAACGTGAAGAACAACAACACGTGTTTACCTGTCTTCATAAAGACAATGGTTACCCTAAGCGATTTCTCAAGAGACACATGCTTCCACTTAAACGGCCTGACGACAAAGACAGTCAAATACAGCAACCCAGCGGTTTTGCGACACTTCCCTACGTCGAGGGAACCACGGAAAGAATCAAGAGAGTACTCGAGGGCTACAATGTGAAAACATCAATCAAACCTCTGACTACATTGAGGCAGCTGTTGTCAAAACCGAAGGATGAGATACCGTTAGGGAAGAAAACAGGAGTGGTGTACGAAATGCCATGCGAGGATTGTACAGCAGTGTATGTGGGCGAGACAAAAAGATCATTAGACACCAGACGCAAAGAACACAAGGCGAGCGTGAGGCTTGCAAAGACTGATGCCTCCGCTCTGGCCCAGCACGCAAATGCCCTCAACCACAACATAGCATGGGAAGATACAAGAGTTCTGGCGAGTGAAAACAACTGGGGTGAAGAGAAGATGGACCGAGGCTTGGTTTATAGCTAGAAACAATCAGGCACTGTTTAACAGAGACTGTGGCAGAACCTTGCCTAACACGTATTTCCCTCTTTTGCACCGATAGTTATCATTATTTTTGTAATTTATTTGTTCTATCTTTCATTTATTCCACCATGTATTGGTATTTTGCTCGAGCGCATTCTATTGTGAGCGCGCGCGCTACGCCAACGTTTTTGTTTTGTTTTATTTGTTTTCCACGCCATGTGAAAAATTCGTTATTTTTTCCTTTCGTCCCTGATGATGGGCCAAGAGCCCGAAAGCTCGGAAAAATAAATAAATACGTAGAAGAAACAAATCATGTCTGAAATAATAATAATAATAATAATAATAATAATAATAATAATAATAATAATAATAATAATAATAATAATAATAATAATAATAATAATAATAATAATAATAATAATAATTTAAAGTTGAACTGTCTTTTTTGTTCATTTCAATCAATTAACAATTTGAATTTACATATTTTCTTTTTTTCAAAGGAAAGTCCTGCTTTGCCATCTTGTGGAGCTAGAGGTCATGATGACTTTGAAATCAAGGTAAATATGTAAAATACATGTATCTTGATTCTACCATTATTGTTTTATAATATTAAAATTGTAAGATGTACATTTCATAATATATATGAATTGTAAGATGTACATTTCATATTTTACCACACTGTAGGTATGATATAACGCGCGCTCTGATTGGTTGGTTAGCGTGTGTCCGTAAGCCCACGGACAAACGCTATGGCCACGGACACACGCTCACGTCATCGTCATAGCGCGCACGCTCTGAAATCAATCGGAAAATCAAATTGTTTTATTTGAAATTGCAGTGACTATGTTATAAAAGAAATGGTCAACGCTTTAGCTGTGCGTCCATCGAGTTATGGAGCATGCGGGAATTTGGGAGAGCACAGGCTCGTGGAGCTAGAGTTGCTCACGGCTACGCCTCCAGCAACTCTTACGCTTCTCTCGTGCTCTCCCAACTTCCCGCGTGCTCAATAACTCGATGGACGCACGCTAAGCGTTGACCATTCCTTAAATATATGAATATGTAAGATGTACATTTCATAATATATGAATTGTAAGATGTACATTTCATAATCACATACCGGTATTTATTATATAGACCGACGAGTGTTTTACTGGAAAATATCTCACTCGTAAAATTCGTACGAAACTACATCCGGGACCCGAGTGGCGTATTTTCCATATCCTCACTAGTGAGGATATCGATGACGTCAGGCTCAGTACTTTTAGTAAAAAAATACTTTTTTCGTCAAATTTTTTTTGGTCTATATCATAAAAAGAAAATTACACGGCGGTTTGAAGATATGAATTTTATTTTCGAGTGGTAAAATCAATATTTTACGAACGAGCGCAGCGAGTGTAATATCCTCTATACATATGAACTTCATGTATATACTACCGGTAGATAGAAATGTCATATGTCTTGTTTTGTAAATATATTATTGTTATAATATTATTAATAAAGACTGCCGTCACCCCATTAACTCTCTTGCATGGTTGGGTTAGATGCATTATTTTATTTATTTAGAAATGACTTTTTAATTAACACATAATTGATAATAATAAATTAATTAACATATTTTCATAGGGTTTATTGTTTGATCAATTTATTAGGAAGTTTTGCCGCCATTGGAAAGCTGCAGACCTAAAAAGAAGATCAAGAAAACCCTATCTGATGTACAGACGGAAGTAAGTTCTTTAATTCCGCTTTCTTATATTTTGGAACATTTATTGAACACATTCCAATCCTTTTAATTATACCAATCTGATTCTTTGATACTTTTAAGTACTTTAAAACAGCCACTTATTATTATAAGCTAAAAACTGAAAAACTGAAGCTTGAGCTGGAGATATTGAAGGCACACCTAACACAGGTACTGAAATATAGAGAGAACTTGAATATCACTATTTAGTATAATGTTAGACTTGAATATAGAGTTTCGCACGCTGTGATTGGTCAAGTGACCAGTGATTATGTGACAATAATCACTGGTCGAGAGCGGAAGTAAAATTACGAATGCAAATTGAAGTACTAATAAAACGTTTTTTTTAATCCTGAATTTCGTCTTTTCTCTGATATTCAAGTCTAAAATTATACTAAAACAATCATTATTCACCTCAGGCTCAGTGATTTATGGTGAATATTCACGTCGACTTCGTCTTGGTGAATATTCACCGATAATTACTTCGCCTTCGGCAAATAATTGTTAAATTGTTAAATTGCTAATCAGTTTGGATTTTTGCTGTCTCTATATACACACAAAATTTACTAATGTTTGGAGTAGAATATATTTACTGTGTTAATAAAGACATACACGTACATGCTATTAACACAGTTAATATATTTCTACTCCAAACATTAGTAACTTTTGTGTACACCTAATTGCAGAAAGGTTGTCCACCTCGGAAAAGCACATTTACACATTTACACATTTGCACATTTACACATTTGCACTTTTACAAGCGCTGAAATACAACTTTCCCACCTGAAATCTTCTGTATAAGACCGCAGCATTCTTATGGCAGTATACTTCTACTGAATCTATTGACTCTGGGTTCCACTTGCGCAAAACAAATATACACGTGATGTTGCGAATGTGCAAATGTGTAAATGTGCAAATGTGTAAATGTGCTTTTCCGGGACAACCTTTCTGCAATTAGGTGTATATAGAGATATATTAAAATTATGCGGTACTATAAGACTGGTCCTGTTTGCACTAATGCATTTTTAAAACACTTTGTTTTGGTTTGCGTTTTCAAATGAAAATGATAGAGCTCCACATTTATTAAGTGTGGATGGGGTCTAAATTCATTTCAATTTCAATTTCATTCTATTTTCTAATAGCTAATACATGTGTAATTAACTAATTTACGATGGCTAGCCGTGGTATGTCCTCTTATTTACCACGATATTACGTCATGACATGGTCAAAATGTTATGTACTCACGAGGCGTAGCCGAATTTGGTTCGGGGATCAGCCAAAATCAATAGTCAAAATCAAAGTTTTCAAGTCTGAAAGAAACTCTCAGATAATTATTTATCAGTGGGGAAAGCTTCACCTTGTGCCTGGTTATTGCATGAAATCTGAAAAATGCCTTTTGACAGTCAACAAAGCCGAAAAATACTCTAAAGACTAAAATCTGGAAAATGTAGTCAATGGAGAAAAGCACGAGGTCGTGGTGAACATGTCTTGAAAAATATGAAATAACGTTAGAGAACAATACTTCAGCGGAATCTTTGATGGTCTGTGGATTTATTATCAGAGTGTCCAAAAGTCAACAAATGCACTTTTATCACCGTGAATCTATAAGCATCGATACGATAGATCTAGCAGTTTTTACTTGAACGAAGAACAAACTGTGTAGAATGTAGCTGCAACTGATAAAATATTTGGCTTGCTACGAACTATATGGTTGTGATTTACGATAGTCAGTTCGGTATGTACTCTTAGTCACTGTAAAGTATGTAGCTGAAAACATGTTTTTCGTTTGACAAAATTAAAATTTTTGCATCAGACGATCGACTTATGACGTAATACTGTGGTATGTACTCCTATTTACCACGGCTCTCGACCAATCAAAATGCGAGAAATTCATAGATTGTGGTAAAACTTCTTTTTGTCAAAGGCAAGTGGGACATTAATCACATGCAAGATGACTTTGGTGACAATCAACTGAACAAGTCATACAATAGATCCCTAATTCCAAATCTGGGGGACAATCAATGTAAATATATAACATATCACCATGTTAAATGTAATATTTTATGGATAATATTTACCTAGAATTATTAGGTAAATACATCATTTATTAAACGTGCTCTCACTTGACTTCCCGCCTGAGTGTTGACATCCTGAAGAGCTCCCATTTCGGCACCATCCTGAGTAGTATAGTAGGGACAGGCTGATCCGAGTGGGGAGCCAAAATGGGGAGCCAAAATGGGAGCCAAAATGGGGAGCCAAAATGGGGAGCCAAAATGGGGAGCCAAAATAATGAGCTGCATTAATTAAAAAAGGGGTGTGACAGGTTTGTTATTGTTTTCATAAACCATCTATTGTGCTGCTCTGGCGTCTATTGTCTCCTCCAACGGTTCAAAACGTTCGAGGCAAATTTGAATTTTCATTCATTGAAAACATCAAACTAAGAAGATCAATCAAGTTTAATAGTTGCTGAGAATATGTGGATCCAGAAACATCTAATCGTTGATGAAGTAGAAGCTTTGAACAGAGATGAAGCGTGCCATCAATTCTCTGTTATGTTGAATTTAATCTTCGCTGGATTGATGAAAGATCAAATCAAGCATGAAATACTCAAGAACTGCCAACACTGTAAATTTAATAGGTCTGTTTCGGCCCCTAGGGTCCGTTTTGGCTTTTCCATAACAGTGCTGTTTTGGCTCAGTGGAAGGCTAAAATGGCATAAACATGCTATTTTGCCCTCTAGAAGCCATTTTGGCCTTCATATAACAGTGCTGTTTTGGCCCTTGTTGTGGGCCAAAATAGAACCAAGGGCCAAATTGGTTTTTCAGTAGCCGTGTAAATTTAATAGGTCTGTTTCGGCCCCTAGGGTCCGTTTTGGCTTTTCCATAACAGTGCTGTTTTGGCTCAGTGGAAGGCTAAAATGGCATAAACATGCTATTTTGCCCTCTAGAAGCCATTTTGGTCTTCATATAACAGTGCTGTTTTGGCCCTTGTTGTGGGGCCAAAATAGAACCAAGGGCCAAATTGGTTTTTTCATAGCCATTTTGGCCTTCATATAACAGTGCTGTTTTGGCCCTTGTTGTGGGCCAAAATAGAACCAAGGGCCAAATTGGTTTTTCATAGCCATTTTGGCCTTCATATAACAGTGCTGTTTTGGCCCTTGTTGTGGACCAAAATAGAACCAAGGGCCAAATTAGTTTTTCCGTAGCCGTTTTGGTCTTCCGTATAATAGGTGCCATTTTAGCCCTAAGGCCAAAACTGAACCTTTGTTCCATTACGGCCATCTGTGGAGCTGTTTTGGCCTGTGCCAGTGTTGGTGCCGTTTTGGACAAATATCAGGTCAAAATGAACAAAGGTGCCATTTTGGGATCGATAAGTGCTGTTTTGGTCCCGTGCAAAACAAGTGCTGATTTGGCCCCATTGTAGGCCAAAACGAAACACGAGTGCTGTTTTGATACATTCAGTACCTTTAATATTCGAGCCTTAATTGCTGTACGTAAAGTTTCTCTGAAAGTTAGTCTAGAATATACTGTAAACGCTTATTGTATAGTTTGACGACCTTTGACTTATAAGAGAATTGAATAATTAATGTTTGATTAAGCAAAGCTAAGCAAGGAACCAAACCGCAGAGGAATGCAAAGAATGTATAGCGTCAGTGTGACATCCGGTGGACGCCATCTTGATATATAATCCTTCGGAAGAATCTCGGAGTTTATGAAATTAATTTTTAATTAGACCGAACAAAGGTGATCATGAGCAAGTGTGCACGAAGATTATTCCGACGAGATTCGGAAGTATTTCGGAGGCAAAGGTATATAAAGCCGCCATCAACAGTTTGGCAGTCTGTTCGTTGCTGCATTGAAGTGAGAAGTAGTTCTGTTCGGCGTTTTGTGGATTGTTATATACTGATTCGAATTATGTTCGGTAGACGAGCTCTCAGAGGTTTTTCGGGACAAAGATGCAACAGAAGATGAGTCGTAAAGGCTTTCAAAGGTAACGATGTTTTCGTTGTGTGATCATGCTTGTACACGAAGGATAATTTGAATTTGCCGCTCAAAATGAAGCCGCTCAAATTCTTCGATTTTTATAATCACATGTTTCGTTCTTGTTCTCTTATAGCTGCAGAAAAATTGACGGTCAACAATTCCCTACTCTAACAAGAGCGGAATTCCAGTCTCTGATCAATCTATATTCGTGATTTTACGTCAAAAGCTAGCGTCGTGTCCCACACATCGTTCACGCATGTTGTCGGGTCAAAGACTACAGGAATGGTAAGTGTTATTGATGCTTTATCAATAGTAAGATTCACTTTGTAACATGCGTAAAATAACCTAACAACCTAAATATGATATTATTTATTCGATAAAATCGATTTAATTTTGAAAAGAATCAATACTCAAAATCATTGTGGCTAATGTCTGTCAACGGGACCGTACGGTTACAAGTCGCATGTGGTAGTTTTGGCGTGAAATATGATCAATGCACGGGCAACAGGTCACGTAGAGTCAGTATTTTGTGTAATATTTGTATTTTCCGTATTGGTTATAAGCTCTCCGAAGCTGTATTTGTCTGTCTGTATTTGTTTCTGGTGACGGCTTTAGAACCCCCAACAGTAATCCGAACCCCGACATCTGGTTTTCGGATTACTGTTGGGGGTTCGGATTATCTAAAGGTCACCAGAAACAAATACAGACAGACAAATACAGCTTCGGAGAGCTTATAACCAATACGGAAAATACAAATATCACCCAAAATACTGACTCTACGTGACCTGTTGCCCGTGATCAATGCATGTCATATTCATTTTGTTTAGTGTTTTTGTAGGCAAATTTAATCAGACATTTGAACATGAGGTCCAAATCATTCCTTGTTTTCGGTTATGTAAGCAGCTTATATATTGTGTTAAAAAAATGCTAATTTGGAAAGTTCATCAAATTTGTTTTGGATATATTTTGGATACCATGGAGGCACACTGAGTATAAAGATATACTGTTCACTTGGAGCCACACCTAATGTGGTGGAAGCTTGAGTTCTACTTGTAGCCTCTGGAATACATGATTTGTGTGTGGATAAGTGAATCAGTATGGAGCTTTATCTGTGTGCATGAGGTAATCAAAGTATAAATTTTTCCGTATGAATGCAGAAATTATTTCAGAGAAAGACAACAGCGAAAAAAGAGAAAAGTGAAACAAAAAGAAAAAAATAATAATTCAAAAGAAAAAGTTTGTTTTGAACTGATAGTGAATAATGTTATATTCCTTTTATAGGATCAGGATTCAATAGATTGGGCTATAAAGTCTTTGATCCAGCCAGTGATAGTAGTGGACAGATAGTCTAACATTCGTGTGTGAAACGTATGTTATTTGATGTACTTAACAATAAACTGTGAATGCTAATGAATATTAAGTTTGAACTGAAATGTATTGTTGATGATGTATAAATCACAGCTGAAGCACTTATCTCTTAAGATTTCTACATACTATTTAAATTTTGTTTTGCAAGTGAGAGTGATGGGACATACCAAGACCATATATTGCACTGTATTTATGTTGAAAGTTTGATTATTGTGTATATGCATGTGATGTATATGTTCGCATGTGTCAATGCAATGGTTTTTTTTACAAATAAAGAGGTGAGACAAAATGTAGTGTTTTAGTGTTGGACCAAAACTGCAACAAAAGGGGCCCAATCATAGCCCCTAATTTAGATGTTCCGAAACAGCCCAAAAAGCTGTCACAAAATTGCTAACCAAATGGGTACTATATGATCGTGCCAAAACGACCCTATGGGTCAAAATATGGCACCACCTCGGGAGCCAAATCAGCCCTAACTGATAGCTCCAATATGACTAGTGCCAAAATGGCCCTATTCCAAATGGGCTGTTTTCGGGTCAAAATATGGCCCTACTAAAGGGGTAATAATGGTCCAAAAAAGAGGAGCCAAATTGGCTGCTCTATCGATGTGCGAAAACGGCCCTATTCATAAGGGGCCATTTTCGGGTCAAAATATGGCCCTACTAAAGGGGCAAAAATGGCCCCAAAAAAATGGCCCCATGTATGAGTGCCAAAATAGCCCTATTCATAAGGGGCCATTTTCGGGTCAACATATGGCCCTACCAAATGGGCCAAAACAGCCCCAAAAGAAGAGCCAATAAACGGCTCTGTTTTCGTAGGGCCAAAATAGCTCTTTAAAAGGGGTACCGTTTCCGGGTCAAAATTTTGGCCCCATTTTAGGGGCTGAAACGGTCCTATCCGATTAACAGTGAAGGCTTTGTTCAACCAAGCAAGCATCCCAAAATGGATCTGGAAACCTTGGACCGTTATTATGATGATGCAGTCCAAGAAATGGATTATCAAGAAGTATGGGAAACGGCATGCGATGTTTGTCATTTCATGAACATTAAACTCCACGATTCTTGGAAAAGCTATCTACCAGAACTACCAAAAGTCGCAAAAACAACGATCCACCTGGCCCTCATTGAACTCGAAAAGTATCCTCGAAGCTCACCTCTCACATGTGTAGTGAGTTCTATTCTCTACTATGGACATATGAACTTGTATTATAAAGCTTATCCTTACCCAGGTTCTATTCATTTTAACTTTGTAAAAGAAGCAGAAAAAGAAGAAGAAGAACTAAATCAATTTTCTGTACCAGAAAATTGGGAGGAAGAAATCCCAAAGCAAGAAAACTGTACCCAAGAAAATATGTTTTCAAACCAAAACACAATCCTAATCAAGAAAACCTAGCTAAATAACTCTTATATTTGCTATTTGTTAAACTTGATCAAATTGAATGTAAATATTCAGTATACTGATTTTGTAATAAAATTCGTTATACACCTAAACGACTTTTTAACTTGTTGTGAATATTATATTAATTCGTTAGTTTAAGAGCAAGCGTTATTCTTTCACAAACTTTGGTAATTGTTTGGAACTGTTTTCCGTTATTGTTTAAAAATAAATTGATTTCAAAAGGATGCGCGCAATTTGAATAATTAGTCACAGTTCTCCTGAATTCACTTGAATTTCGGTTCTCCTGAATTTCGGCTACGGTTTTCCGAATAGTAGAGGTCGAACCGTTCTTTTCCAAATAGATAGATTGCAGAATATGGGTATTCAAAAAGTTTGCAGAGAAGGAAGTTCTACAAGCAAGCGAGATCTGTTCGACCACCCGCTTCGCACAGGCACACATAGGTTTTCCTTTCTCTCGCAACAGGTCCAATCGGTGGAGATAGCCAAAGACGTAGATGTCGTCTACAAAAGGCTCTAGACCTTCCAACGGTTCTAGGTCCGTTCTCCCCCGATGGTCTTGGGTATAGTCCACTTTGGAAATGTCGGAAAGCAGATTGCTCTCATACACGTTTTCCTGCAAAAGATGACGTCCAACAGATTTTGCGGTGCGTAGTCCAATCTCTTCTAGAAATACCTCTATTGTCTTTCCTTGACCGTCCATATATATAGATATATATCTTTTTCTTTTTCATGTTTTCTGTTCGGTACAACAGAAGCTCTCTGCACTGTAGTTCGACAAGACAACTCTCTGTATTCCCACTCCTGTATTTCTAGAGAACACCCCCCGTATTCCCACTCCTGTATTTCGAGAGAACATCCCCTGTATTCCCACTCCTGTATTTCGAGAGAACATCCTCTGTATTCCCACTCCTGTATTTCGAGAAATGTAGAACGCCCCTATTTCCTCCCTATACAACAAAAAAAAAAGACTCCACCACTCCTATGTTTGTGCGTTGGAAAGGGTTTCTAGTCCAATCTTTTGGACTTATGAAAAAAAAACTCCGCCCTTATAATATACCTATCAAATTCATCTTCTCAAATACATATCCCCCAGCGCCCTTTGTGAAAACATACCTAAGTAGGGGGGCATATCTCAAAAGTCAAAAAAGACGCTAGTATGCTAAAAATTAGATTTATGCGTTGAAACAAACCTCTCCCCCCTACTGGTGAGCTTCGAGGATACTTTTCGAGTTCAATGAGGGCCAGGTGGATCGTTGTTCTTGCGACTTTTGGTAGTTCTGGTAGATAGCTTTTCCAAGAATCGTGGAGTTTAATGTTCATGAAATGACAAACATCGCATGCCGTTTCCCATACTTCTTGATAATCCATTTCTTGGACTGCATCATCATAATAACGGTCCAAGGTTTCCAGATCCATTTTGGGATGCTTGCTTGGTTGAACAAAGCCTTGGCAGTTCTTGAGTATTTCATGCTTGATTTGATCTCTCATCAATCCAGCGAAGATTAAATTCAACATCGCAGAGAATTGATGGCACGCTTCATCTCTCTCCAAAGCTTTCTACTTCATCAACGATTGGATGTTTCTGGATCCACATATTCTCAGCAACTATTAAACTTGATTGATCTTCTTAGCATGATGTTTTCAATGAATGAAAATTCAAATTTGCCTCGAACGTTTTGAACCGTTGGAGGAGACAATAGACGCCAGAGCAGCACAATAGATGGTTTATGAAAACAATAACAAACCTGTCACACCCCTTTTTTAATTAATGCAGCTCATTATTTTGGCTCCCCATTTTGGCTCCCCATTTTGGCTCCCCATTTTGGCTCCCCATTTTGGCTCCCCATTTTGGCTCCCCATTTTGGCTCCCCACTCGGATCAGCCTGTCCCTACTATACTACTATCCTGTTCCACAACAACATCTGCACCTAAAGGCAAATCAGTGTTGTCTTTAAGGCACATGTTGTGAAGAACTGCAATTGCCAAAATGATCCTGCAGCAACGACTTGGTTCAAACTGCATCGCCCCACCCGAAACATCTACACAACGGAACCGTTGCTTCCATAGACCAAAGCATCTTTCAATGGTGTTCCTTGTCTTGGTGTGACTTGATTGGTACCGTTTCTCTGGCTCTGTTACAACATTTGCTGGTCTGAAAGGGGTCATTAGGTAGGGCTGTAGGGCATAACCCCTGTCACCCAGCAGCCAGCCATCCCTTCCACCACCATTTTCTAAATGGTATTGCAACTCGCTGGTATTGAAAATGGCAGAGTCGTGTGTGGACCCAGGGGCGGATCCAGGTTTTTGTGAAACTGGGGGTTGTGTTGCAGCCGTTGTGTTGTGCGAGCGGCAAAGCCGCGAAGTACTAGGGGGGTTTGGGGGCATGACCCCCCAGAAAATTTTGAAATCTACAAGCTCTAAAATGCAATTTTTAGAGATCTGGAGTTGTTTTATTAACACAACAAAACTCAATTTTCAGTAAAATTTTGAGTTTATTGGACATCCAACAAAGATGCTTGGAAGAGTCTTCTTGGGTGAGCTTACAAGTATGAAGGCTTCACATACGTTTTTGACGCTAAAAACGGCAGGTTCTTTCTGTTATCAGTCAAACCGGCCTCGAAGTCGAACGGTCGTGTAAACAGTATGAATGAATTATATTATTCTTACGAAGGAGAGAGCTGAAAGTGCAAGAGAGACCAACGGACAGACATATCTATACAACGGCGGTATTAAAAAAATATCCATAGGGGGGGTTGCAACCCCCAGAACCCTCCCCCTGGATCCGCCCCTGGGACCCATGCCACTTAGCTAAGACATTTGTAAACACAAGATCTGCATTACAAACAGCCATGACATTTATGGCATGGAAGCCTTTGTGGCACACATAAAGCCGGGTGTTCCTCCTTGTTTGGAGCCTTTATTGGGATCAGGCTTCCATCAATGGCTCCAATAATCCTGGGGAAGCCAGCAATTTCATAGAATGATGCCATTGTTTCCTGAAACCAACAACATTTCAGTGACTGAATTTGAAGGAATTGTATATATACAGCTTATTAGATGTTTTCTCGGGTATTACGGGCTGACATTTTACTCGTTGCTCGCATAAAGAAACTCGGTGTTTTATTTTATTTTATATTTCATTTTTATTTATTATTTATTATTTATTTTATATTTATTTATTATTTATTTACTTTTTATTTTTTTACTTTTATTTTTTTTTATTTTTTTATTTATTTATTATTTATTTACTTCATATTTATTTATTATTTATTTATTTTATATTTATTTATTATTTATTTACTTTATATTTATTTATTTATTTTATATTTATTTATTATTTATTTACTTCATATTTATATATAATTTATTTATTTTATATTTATTTATTATTTATTTACTTTATATTTATTTATTTATTTATTTTTTATCTACCAAGAGAAATAATTCAAAAGGTAAATAATTCATTGATATACCAATATGTATACTGAATGTTTCCTGGGGGCTTAATTCATTTGGGTGTGGCTTCCAATTTATCAAATATTTCATGAATCGAATTAATCAAAGGGGTCTAACAACGAAACTCCTTTTTGTGTGATCAGATCTCATATATCTGTAAGGGACTGTAAGTATACAAATATTTTCATTTTCTTTATATATTCCTTTATTTCTTTAGTACGGCAGTTCATTTGCAGTTCATTAGGAAAATGGCAGCCTGGGTACGAACCTCCAAGATTCTTGGAGACACGTGACCAGCCTACACCAGGGTCTTCTCTCGAGCGTCCGCCATTTTGAAAATAGCGAGAAGAAAGGGCCCTGGGGACGAGGTTGCTCTTGAGGTGGTTCCCGCATAATGAATGCCCGCAGTTTGCCGTATTTTTTAACTCGTTCGCTCCGCGTCAATATTGCTTGGATTTTATTAATTACTAATTCAACTATTCTGCCTTTGGACGATGTATTCAAAATTATCATTGTAAGCCGCGTTTGTGAATGCCAGCTGATATTCAAACGACACTATTCTCACTAAAACTGCCAAGCGTTATTCCCTCGTACAATTATTTTTAAACTTCGTGAACGGCCTTTTAAGATCCCTAGTAACAAAAGGGGGCTTAATTCATTTGGGTGTGGCTTCCAATTTATCAAATATTTCATGAATCGAATTTATCAAAGGGGTCTAACCAGGAGGGAGGGGGTGACTCTATTGTTCTCGAATTAGCATTTTTGACCGACTGATAGTTACCAGTGTGACGTCACGGCTCGTTCGTACGAATTTCAATATGGCAGCCAATCTGACCTTCTTTATGCCGACTATACAACGCTCAATATTCTGTTCAGATCTACATGTACAGTCTATATGAATATTTTTTTAGTATCTAGAGGTATTAATGTGTAAGAATATCTCTACCGAGATAAAAGTAATGCAAGGATTAAGTGTTTTTTTTTCGGAGTTTTAGTCTTGATGGTCATCAAAATGGAGAGCGAAATCTTTCGACCGGGTAAAGGTCTCGGCTTTCTAGAGAAGCTAAATTAAGTAATGGTGACTTCAAAAAAGGAGGTTCTGCTTAGAAGGTAATAACCATCGACTGTGTTGAATATGGTGGGCGTACATGCTCCGGATCTTTGTATCTTTGCCTCCAAAGTTGTTGTGTACAAAATAAGGACACGATGCACTGTAATTTACCTCGTTCGCAATATCGAAATTTTTCAAAGCTTAAAATTTGATACAAATATTACTTTAGAAATACGAAATATCTATAGAAAGCTAGAGAAAACTATAACCTGCTACGCTTAGGTTGATTTGTAACCGAATTTCTTGCGTTTCTTAATCTTTGAGCACATGTACACCACAGGAAGCCCAAAATCCGAAGACACAATCATAACATATATATACATGCTTTTTTTAATACTCATTCTTTCCAAGAACCTTGTAACAGGAGTGGAACAAACTGCCCAGCCAAGTAGCTTATTAAGCTAATTTCTATGATTTATTAATTAGTATATTTATTAGCTTATTACTAATTGATATTAGAGTTGTGGCACTTAGAGTGTGATTCCAATACACCTGGGCAATTACTAACTACACCAATACACACTATTAGACACTCGATCACTCTTTTGCTTTCTTTTGTTTTTCTTAATTTGCATCTAATAAACACTGACAGCTAATTAGTGGTGGCCAGGTTTATTGGAATCACTCTAACCCGTGAAACAAAATCTAATAATTAGTGATTAATATATGTATAGTCAAATCAAAAGAAAACAATGGAATTATAAGTGTCTAGTAATATCTACTTGCCTAATATCTGTTTCACGGGTTAAGTGCCATCACTCTATTAATTCTATTTTATATGTATTATGTTATTAACATGGTCTATAATATTCAGTATTTCAGCTTTGAATTAAATGGTATAGAAGTTTTCTTTTCAGTCTGAGAATTGTTGGGTATTCCCATAGGAATTACTAACAATTTTCAGTTGATTTCAAAGCATATAGTTATCAAAAATTCCCAGAAATTTCAAGGTTTTCAGTTCAACTGGTTAATAGTCTTGCTCTTATAGCATATGTTGTATTATTTAATTACTAAGAACATGCATGCAGTTACCATTTTCTGCATTGAACAACAGTCAGAATGAGATCATTGTATATTAATTGTATCAATTCTAAAATCAAGCTTGACTGATTCTGAAATATTGAGCTTAGTCTTGTTGTAAGACAGTTCTCATTTTCAGAATAAACAACTGAAAATACTAGTAGATACATTCTATAAACAAAGCGTAATATTTATTAGTGATTCTAAAATTGAGGGGGGGGGGGGGGGGCAAACCCTGAATAAAACACTGGGGAGGTGTACTCCCATATATTTGCTATATGGGTATGGGCCATGTATTGGATAGGGTATATATAGAATCTGTCTTCAACAGGGTATGAATTTACAAGATATGTCACTGTCTTATGATAGGGTCAGGGTTTACAGACCCCAGTGATACACCTCCTATCTAATCCCAGATCAAGACCTGAGCACCCTCCGCAGCTCCTAAAATACACACACCTTTATTCGAGTACACTGATTACAATATTTATTCTTATTCTCGTTTTGATATAATCCAAATCTCTCTTTATATTATCATTGTGTTAATAAATTAATATCTTAAACATAAGCTAAAATATCTTTATATTTACTGTCAGAAACTCAGTCATAAAAACTAACCAAATTCACTAAATTGGTATTGAAACCAAGGCACATTCGACTTCATGAGTGATATACATAAATAACTAATGTAAAAGTAATTAGCAAATGAAGAGAACACAGTTTCACCACGAAATCCAAGGATATATATATGACGGTCTCCAATCATCGTGTCCTTATTTTGTACACAACAACTTTGGAGGCAAAGATACAAAGATTCAGAGCATGTACACCCACCATATTCAACACAGTCCGTGGTTATTACCTTCTAAGCAGAACCTCCTTTTTTGAAGTCACCATTACTTAATTTAGCTTCTCTAGAAAGCCGAGACCTTTACCCGGTCGAAAGATTTCGCTCTCCATTTGATGACCATCAAGACTAAAACTCCGAAAAAAAACACTTAATCCTTGCATTACTTTTATCTCGGTAGAGATATTCTTACACATTAATACCTCTAGATACTAAAAAAATATTCATATAGACTGTACATGTAGATCTGAACAGAATATTGAGCGTTGTATAGTCGGCATAAAGAAGGTCAGATTGGCTGCCATATTGAAATTCGTACGAACGAGCCGTGACGTCACACTGGTAACTATCAGTCGGTCAAAAATGCTAATTCGAGAACAATAGAGTCACCCCCTCCCTCCTGAGCAGACTCAATGACGCGCTTTTGGCACTGAAATGGGTTTTTACCGTGAGAACGGCGAAAGGTGATTGGCTGCTAAAGATTTCCTGAACGAAGTCATAATCGTCACTATAATTAGTGATTGGCCCCTTCATCCATCCATCCATCCATCCATCCATCCATCCATCCATCCATCCATCCATCCATCCATCCATCCATCCATCCATCCATCCATCCATCCATCCATCCATCCATCCATCCATCCATCCATCCATCCATCCATCCATCCATCCATCCATCCATCCATCCATCCATCCATCCATCCATCCATCCATCCATCCATCCATCCATCCATCCATCCATCCATCCATCCATCCATCCATCCATCCATCCATCCATCCATCCATCCATCCATCCATCCATCCATCCATCCATCCATCCATCCATCCATCCATCCATCCATCCATCCATCCATCCATCCATCCATCCATCCATCATCCATCCATCCATCCATCCATCCATCCATCCATCCATCCATCCATCCATCCATCCATCCATCCATCCATCCATCCATCCATCCATCCATCCATCCATCCATCCATCCATCCATCCATCCATCCATCCATCCCATCCATCCATCCCATCCATCCATCCATCCATCCATCCATCCATCCATCCATCCATCCATCCATCCATCCATCCATCCATCCATCCCGTCCATCCATCCATCCATCCATCCCCATCCATCCATCCATCCATCCATCCATCCATCCGTCATCCATCCATCCATCCATCCATCCA
The DNA here is from genome assembly GCA_033675265.1 of Actinostola sp. cb2023. Lineage (NCBI taxonomy): Eukaryota > Metazoa > Cnidaria > Anthozoa > Actiniaria > Actinostolidae > Actinostola > Actinostola sp. cb2023. The sequence goes on along the minus strand of JAUJYZ010001462.1, from coordinate 213,108 downwards.
TCCCATCCATCCATCCATCCATCCATCCATCCATCCATCCATCCATCCATCCATCCATCCATCCATCCATCCATCCATCCATCCATCCATCCATCCATCCATCCATCCATCCATCCATCCATCCATCCATCCATCCATCCATCCATCCATCCATCCATCCATCCATCCATCCATCCATCCATCCATCCATCCATCCATCCATCCATCCATCCATCCATCCATCCCGTCCATCCATCCGTCCATCCGTCCGTCATCCCGTCCGTCCCGTCCGTCCATCCATCCATCCATCCATCCACCATCCATTTATTCATTCATTTATAATTATCCGCGTTTATTCGATCATCCGCTCATTTATTCGTTTCGGTTTGTTCGTTCATGAATGTGTTCGTTCATTCATTCATTCATTCTGTTACGGAAATCCGTCGAATTCGGTCCCGTAGGAGACAATAAACAAGAATCACGCTTAATTAACTGGCCTTGATGTTTATAAAAGCATTACAATAGTTTTTCACGAAGTGTTACGCCAGTAAGTACACAATTGTAAAATAATGTTAGTTCTCACATAAATTGCGGCAAAAACTTGTCAATCCAAATAGAATTAAAACCCGTTGCAAAACTTTCACGCTAGGAAGTTCTTATTCTAAACATACTATATAAATTAATTGTTACGTATTTGAAGATTCAAAAACAGTTGAGTTGATAAAGTAAGGGTACTTTAGACATGATCGTTCTAAAGCCGAGAAATTCACCCGGAAACAAATTCGGTAAGATGATTGAAGATTACAGATGATTTTAGTATAGATTTAGCCTAATTCAGATATGTATTTAATTGTTTTTAGTGAACCATACGGGACCATAACATACCAATGAACATGTCAGTGTAATTATCGTCTGTAATGCGTTCACGATGGAAGAAAGAATAAATTGAATCGAACAATCAATGTAGTGAGTACGGGTTACGACCGGGGTAGCCCTGACTTGCGAAGTATTTACTACATTAAGTTCACGATTTTCACCGAATCCCACGATGACATACAACTTGGTAGACAGTTTGGCGGCATCGGCAGACTCAACGAGACAAGATGAATATTGATGAAGAAACTCGACACAGGAAACCCAGTGCTTATGTGAACTCGGACGGCGCTAGAGGAGAAAGAGCACAAGCGCTGAAAAGATCAATTACGTTCTAATTCACTTCGTTCAAACGAAAGTAAATTATTTACCCCTTAAATTACGAGTATAAGACAGACTACGCAGTATGGTTGGTTCGCTGCGGACCCAATAATCAGTTTTATTTGTATCAATTCGTCAACTTATAACCTACTTATGGCGAGGCTAAATACCTAGGCTTCTGGAGACTCTTAGTCTGTTTTCTTCGGTCTCAAGAACGTACATATCTTTAGCGATGTCACTTTTCCATCGCCCATGTAACTTTAATAACCTTTCTGATATAGACGGATCTGTGGCAACTGCGGCGGTTATTCCACCTGACCTTAAACTATGAAGACCAAAATCTTTGGTCTCGAAACCTAAAGAACTAATACAATCCTTGAATATTTCTCGATACCTTGTGTATGAGAGCTTATTATTTCTTAAAGCATATCCACGCTTTTTCTTCGTAAGGCATCTGAATAATGGCAAATCGCTAGTTACTTCGACATTGGCTACTTTCATGTACTTTTCAATAATAAGAACAGGACAATATTTAGTTTGAGTTCTAGATATATACACATAGTTGCCTTCCCGATAAATGTCTGTTTTACTTTTAGGGATGAAAATTTTAATAAAGTCCTTATGGAACGCTATGTGTTCAGGCTTGAGGTTGCTTAGTTCATTATAACGTAGGAATCCAGCAAAACCAATGGAACATATCGCTGCAACCCGTAGGTCCTTCAGACTGGCGCCATCCCCAGCGTACCTGTCAATGATTTGCTTTAACATGGTTGAACTTAGAGGTTTCTTCTTCTTGATTGGAACTTCCCGTGAGCGCTTGGCGGCTTCTAGGATGTTCTTACAGAATCCGTTGTCTAGAGGATTTGGACCTTCGAGAGGACAGAAAGTATGTAACCACTTCAAGGCCGCGTGGACCAGGACTAGCGAACATGCAGACTTGTTGGTTTTCTTTAGCTCGAGTAGGTAGATGGCTAAGACGGAGCTTGTAAAGGGCACCATCAGTTTCACTTGCTTTCTCTTACACCACACGAAGAATTTCTGGATCTCATTAACGTATTTTTGGGTTGTGCTCTCAGCTCTTGACTTTAACATAGTACTTAGTATCACATTGACGTTTGGTCTAAGATGAACTGGTAAACTATTCCAAGCTGGACTTGAGTAAATGGCCTGTAAACACATGAACAGAATATCACATATCGTTAGGCCCCTTAGGGGCGTTCTCGTACGCTCATATATATGAAACCACTGGAATAACGCCAGTGAATTTGTCTTTCAACTTTTTCACATTCGACGCAGCGTCTGTAAGAACAAGAACAGGATATACCATGTTAAATACGTCGCTAGAAGGCTGCCTTTCATACATTTAATTCAAGGGCAGCGCCACGTTCCCTTAATTCGATATTTTGTAGTGTGTACTCGCCGGCCGGTGCCGTTCGTGTTTATTATGGCCAGTGCCTAATTGCCTTACGTACTTTTCTAACCGTCAGCCAGCGCCGCCGGTGTGTATTTTGTTTACTTAAAATGTGCATGTGCCGACTTCTATTACTAACTCCGGCCAGTGCCGTTCGTGTTAATTCCGTACCGCCAGCCCCAGGCCGTCGGTGTATATTTCGTTAACTTAGATTGCGCCTGTGCAGACGTCTACTACTCCATTCCAATATATCAACTTGCATGCTTAGCGACGCGTTAACTTTTGCCTATGCATGCTATTCTTTCTAGCACTTATTAGCTCGTGTCCCGCTTCTAAGTTACCTTAAATTCGTAAGGACTGTTCCGCTGACGCTCAAATTTATTTTTCCTGATGTTCGACCAGAGCTCTAGAGTTACTTGTAGCGGTGAAATCGCATCTAAATGCGATGACATGCCCGTAAAATCTTTCAGATCCCAACAGGGAATTGCGATTTCTTCCATGCTTTAGCGCGGTTCTACCTTCTTCGACCACGTGACCTTTGACATAACGTTCAAATTTTTGATGGATCATGGGCCAAAAAGTAGCCGACGGCCAGAATGGCGCCACGATAGTCCCGATAGCTTCTTGGACGCTCATGTAGTGTAAAACTTTAGGGATGATGCTCACTGGGGGGACCACCAAACAATTTTCGCCCTTGAGGTTTTGGACGAAGAAGTCTATCCCTTCGGAACCTGGGTTCCAGAAACGAGAGTAGAATTTTTTGAGCTTTGCGTTATAGTATGTAGCAAAACAGTCCACGGTATGGGGGCCCCATAGACTCTCTAGAACCTGAAAAAATTATTCCGTAATCTGCCAATCATCTACATCGATAATGCGACTGACTGAGTCTGCTTTTTCGTTGCTAGAGCGTGGAATCCATTCGATTTCGAGTTTGATATTGTATTGGGCGCAAAATTGAAATATTTCGATAGCTAGCATGTGTAAGTCTAATTTCATGCTTCCGATCTCCACGATCTTTGCCGCCGCTTGATTGTCTGTAAACCATTTTACGTGCGATCCGGCCAGGATGGGACGAAAGGATTTCAGTGAAAAGTTTATGGCATCCAATTCTCTCCAAGTCGAACTTTTGATGGATTCTGTTGCATCCCAAAGCTTGTGCGAAATGTAATCTTTGTCTAACGTGATGGTTGCTCCGCAACCGGTATTGCTGGCGTCTGAGTAAGCGAAACAATGGTTTTTTTTTTCTGTAAGAAACAATGCCTAGCCTTGATTGACCTTAAGTTGTTCTGCCAGAAATTTATTTCCTCGATACTATAATAATCAATCTGTATGACGGAGTCCCAATGCTCGGCGCATAAGACTGATAGGATACAGTGTCTAGTCAGAATACGAGTAATGTTTCCTAAAACTGGGCTAGTAGAAATGATCTGACCGGTGAAGGAGGCTAGCCCTCTGGCGGTAATCGAAAACTTGCGCTCTCTGAAACTATCGATGGTGTTTAGTATTTTTTCAACTCTTCTAGGTGTAATCTCAATAGTACCTTGGGAGCTGTCCCAAACTAGACCTAACCAAGTGATTCTTTGGCAGGGGTCCCAAACTGATTTTTCGTCGCTCGTCACGAAACCTGCACTTTCCAGATCTTTCTTAATTATTTTGGCTAGAGTACTAGACGAATTATAATCCTTATCAATAAACCAGCCGTCGTCTAAAAACAATGCTAAACATATCCCTTGATATCTCCAATGCTTAACGAGTGGTTTCAGTGTTTTTGTAAATATATGCGGAGCGGTTGACAAACCGAATGGTAATACGGTAAAGACGTAATATTTTGTCTCCTGCGTCGCGACGGACTTCCAGGAAAACCCTAAGTACTTTTGGTGGTGTTCCGCTATTTCTATGTGGTGATAACCGCTCTTCAAATCAAACGATAGCATGTAGCCTTCTAACGTGAAGTAGTTCATGGCGACCTTCCAGTCTTCATATTTAACGCGTAACTTCTGTAAACATTTGTTGACGTGCCTTAGATCTAGAATTAGCCTCTTTTTGCCGTTTGGCTGCACGGACACAGACAGCGGATTAACGATTAATGGTGGCTCAAGACTTTCCTTAACTCGGTCGGATTGCACTAACTCGTGAATGGCTTCGTCAACGAATTCTTGATGTAAATTAGATGATTTGTTATTCTTAAGCCGCATGGGATTTGGTGACTCGATGAACGGCAATTTATAACCACTATCTATCACATCCAAAATAAACTTTGATGTTCCGATTTCTTCCCAAAATTTAAAATGCTTTTTTAAGTTCCCTTTAACTTGGGGACAGGTAGACTGCTTTGATTCCAATTCGTACTGCTCCTCAAAAAATTGTACCTGTGTAAGAGGCTCTAAATCTTCTAGTTCTTTATTCCTTGGCGTTGCTGGTTGATGCAGCTCTTGACTGTGAATTATAGGTGTAGCTTGGAAGCGGGTATCGATTAGCGGCTTGTGCGCTTGAGGTTTTCCAGCCAGTGGATCGACAGTCCTTTGCCCAGTGACCCATTCGTTGACAACGGTAGCACCTGATGTTTTCCATGTTAAGTTCTCTATAGCCTGTAAAAGGGAAAGCAGTATCAGGCAAAAAATAGAATATTTATTTTTTATTAGACCGTACATCACGCAAGTTATAGGGGCGGGTGGGCGGGAAATGAACTTGAATACACAATCGGGTCCGCGAGCGTGAGAGCAGAACACTTGTTCTGCTGCGCCTTATATACTCTGGGGACCCCGCCCCCGTTCGATGAAATTTAGCGCCTAACAATAGGATCATATAACTGTTTATCTAACTCTTCATACCAGCGGAAAATACATTTACGTTCTAATTCACTTCGTTCAAACGAACGTAAATTATTTACCCCTTAAATTACGAGTATAAGACAGACTACGCAGTATGGTTGGTTCGCTGCGGACCCAATAATCAGTGAGAATCACAAAGTAAAGTGAAATGGACATACGAGCATTAATATGTTCTAAACTGGACCTTGCAAGGTCTACCTTACCGCGAAAATAACGCTGTTCTGCGTCGCCTTGTGCCGACTTAAACTTCTTGGCTTCTGTAGCCCTCTGAGGTTGTCTGCTGAACCTTTTTCTGCGCGCCACGGTTTCCTTGGCTTTCTTGAGGCGTTTTTCGTCTTCGGAGTTGGAGGCTAATTCGTCCGATATGTACTCGTCCACTACCTTCCATCCATCACTGGACTTGTCCGCAATTCTTATGAGCTTCTGTCTCTTTTTTAATAGACTTTTTCCCTCGTTTGCCATCTTCTCTATGGCGTCGTTGGCGCCGCTGTTTTCCTCTTTGATGCGGTCCAGAACTTCGTCTAGCTGGGCGTTGAGCTCATACTGTTTCTTGTTGCCCTTGTACTGCATTTGGGCTAGCTGCTTGTCTAGCTTAGACTTTCCCTCTAGTAGTTTGCCTTTTTCCTCGAGTTTATCTTGAAGATAGTTCTTAAATAGACCGAGGACATCGTCTGCCGAGATGTTTGGCTGTGCCTCGCTGCAAGTTCGGGCTGCTTTTCTGCTCCTTTTGGTAACTACTTCGCGAGAACTGTGACCTTCTTGCTCGATATCGGTCATGGCGTAAAACTCAATGAACTTGAATACACAATCGGGTCCGCGAGCGTGAGAGCAGAACACTTGTTCTGCTGCGCCTTATATACTCTGGGGACCCCGCCCCCGTTCGATGAAATTTAGCGCCTAACAATAGGATCATATAACTGTTTATCTAACTCTTCATACCAGCGGAAAATACATGATCTGGCTATATAGGTCAGTTGACTAAGTACTATAAAGAATTGCAAAACTTGATGAGATATTCTGAGAATTATTATGACATTGATAACATTTTGAAGATTAAAGAGAAAATATCGACTACATTTGCAAGTTTTGAAGAATGCCATAGAGAGTGCATGAAGTACTTAGATAAACAAAACGAATTAGAAGAGATCACAAGAGTCTATTCTAAAGAACTACAAGCGAAGCGTGACATGGAACAGGAAATTGAAACATGGATCGCTAATACGAAAGAAAAAACATTGCCAACTTTTGGATTCCCCACTATAGAGCCATTTGACTCGGTGAGCCAACAAGGTTCACATGGAAGTGGGGGAGGCAGTCATTGTACCAAATCGACCACGGCCTCGAAGTTAAAATTGAAAGCACAGGCCAAACAGGCAGTAGCCCAACTCAAGTTGAAACAACTTAAAGAAGAACAAGCATTACAAGAAAATATTGATGAAACAACGATGAGGATGAAGTTAAATGAATCGATGAAACTGAATAAGATGAAACGACATCAGATGCTCCTCAAAGCACAACATGAAGCAGATCAAGTAAAAGCCGATTTGCAAATCTATGAGAAAGCTGATAAGATTGAACAAGATGAAAGTTACGAGCATCAGCGAGTATTTTACCGATATCCCTTCCGGGATAATGAACTTGCTGCTTCTGAACCGATCTTCATAAGGCCAGAAAAACAGAGTACGCCTCAAGAAACCACGAGAGCTGTTAATACTAGAATCCTTACGAACCCATTTGTACTACGAAGCAACCCAGAATTAAAGAATGACGTCACGATGAAAATGCCCTGGACACCCACTGCAGAAGAATGGCTTATGACGAATACTCCTGAATCAATCAGGAACCCTAATCGTGATGATACTAGACCAAGTAATGCGAATGGGTCATCAAATAACGAGTTAGTATTCCAGCAGATGCTAAAACAGCAAGAACAAATCGTTAAGACAATGACAAACACTTTTTAAAATGTTACCCAAACCAGAACTCTTTACATTTGATGGAAACCATCTACATTACTGGATGTTTATACGCAACTTTGAACGAAACGTCGAAGGAAAAACGTCAGACGAGAGTGATCTAGAAGTTGAACTACCTTTTACAATATTGCACGAAAGGCGAAAGAAGTTGTAAGGAACTGTGTTGTTATGGAGCCATCCCTTGGTTACGTAACAGCAAGAAAACTCTTGCAAGAACGGTTTGGTGAACCATATGCTATTGCTAGTGCTCATATTGAGCAAGTCTCTAAAGGACCACCATTAAGAGCTTCTGATCGAGAAGGCTTATTGAACTTTGCAGATAAACTGAAGGACTGTGAGTTAACCCTGAGATCCATCGGTTATCTAGATGATCTAAACAGCGCAGACAACCTAAGAAAGATCGCTGAGCGTTTCCCCTTTCACTTAAGGGCGAGATGGCTTGATATAGCTAGAGGAATACGAAACGGTGGAGGAAAACCACGCATCAACCAGATGGCAGAGTTTATTACTGAGAAGGCCATGGCAGCGAACGATCCAGTGTTTGGTGAAATTATGGATGCAAAGGACCCTCCCAAAAACGAAAGGCCATGACAAAGAAACAAATTCTTTCAGAACACTCCAAGAGCCACTACCTTAGCTACGCAAGCAGATACACCGAGAGTTCCCAACGCGCCAAGGCAGGCCAATAGTAATAGCACGTTCAACAGTAACAAGCCAACTGCACCGAACATAACCTGTCTTCTTTGCGACGGAGCGCACCCACTTGTAAGTTGCCGAGAGTTTGAGAAAAGGACATACTCAGACAGAGTTAAATTTGTGAGAACGAAAGGACTTTGTGACAACTGTTACAAACGAGGACACAAGGCAAGGAACTGTTTCCAGAAGGGACTATGTGAAATTGAACATTGTGAAGGGAAGCATAATACATTGTTGCATCCTCCAAGTAGTTCTGACAAGAAGGATAGCGACAAAAATCACAACACCAACAATGGCTCAGGTGACGCAGCGCAGTGCCACGTTGTTAAGTCTGATGTCAATGGTCTCCATAAGGACACTGGTGCCGGAGAAACCAGGAGAGTATGTCTTCCCATCGTACCCAATAGAGTTCGTGGTAGAGGAGGACAGAAAACGATCAACACTTACGCCATTTTGAATAAAGGCTCGGACACCTCACTGTGCGAGAAGCGACTAATACAACAGTTAGGAGTAGACGGTGAAGAGAGAACATTCTCATTAACAACTATTGAAGGAACGAACTGTCAGAAACGAGGACTTGTAACAAGTCTAGAGGTTATGCCCCTCAATTCTGATGACGTCGTCGAAATACCCACTGTCTGGTCAGTTGACAAGTTACACATCTCCACTGAAGGCGTCCCAAGGCAAGAAGACATCCCTAAGTGGCAACACCTCGATGGAATAAAGGTACCAGAGATAGACAGTGGAGAAGTCACCCTGCTTATCGGTAATGATACCCCCGAAGTATTCTGGGTATTAGAGGAAAGAAGAGGACAACGGAAACAACCGTACGCTGTCAGATCCTTACTCGGATGGACGGTTGTAGGGCCAATGACTGAATATACAGGCCGCCATTGTTTGAACACTCACTTTATTAACCGAGAAAACGAGCTCAACGAGCAAGTAGAGAAATTCTGGAAAACGGACTTTGGGGACCCAATATTCAGTACCAAAGAGTCAATGTCGACTGAAGACAAGAAGGCGCTATCCATTATGGAAGAAACGATAGTCTTGGTAAAAGACCACTACCAAATAGCACTCCCTTGGAGGTACGGCAAACCCTGTGTTACCAACAACCGACAGATGGCGGAAAAAAGACTGTCTTCTCTGAAAAGAAGATTATTGAGAGACCCCCTATAGCTAATGCATGAAAGATACAAGGACGTCATCAACGACCATCTAAAGAAGGGTCACGCTCGTCAAGTTATCGAGGAACCCAAAGAGAAAGATAACCCCTCAGTGTGGTACTTACCTCATCACCCGGTGTGCAACCCGCAAAAACCCGAGAAAGTACGCGTGGTATTCGACTGCGCCGCGAAGTGGCAAGGCACTTCATTAAATGACCAGCTTTTCCAAGGTCCAGATTTAACGAACAAACTAATCGGCGTCTTAACTCGATTCCGCGAAGAACCCATAGCGGTAGCGGCAGATGTAGAAGGCATGTTTCTTCAAGTACGAGTAGACCCGAAGGACTGTAACATGCTCAGATTTTTGTGGTGGCCTGAAGGTGAACTGGACAAGAGGCCAGCAGAGTTTCAAATGCTCGTACACCTATTTGGCGCAACCTCATCTCCCAGTTGTTCTAATTTTGCCTTAAGAAGAACAGCTGACGATAATCAGTCTGAGTTTGACCCCGAAGTGACGAACACGGTACACAGAAACTTTTATGTTGATGACTGTCTGAAGTCTACGTGTACTGTGGAAGGCGCTAAGAGAATTGCGTCCGAATTGAGCAAGTTACTGCGACAAGGAGGATTTCGCCTCACAAAATGGATGAGCAACAAGAAGGAGGTTCTTAACGCAATACCAGAAGCAGAAAGAGCAAAGAATGTTAAGAAACTAGACTTTGAAACATTCCCGACTGAAAGAGCCCTTGGAGTCCAATGGGACGTGGAGGAAGACCTTCTCGGATTCAAGACCCAAGTGAAGGAGAAAACCTCTTACGAGGCGTGGGATACTATCAGTCATGTGTTCCGTATACGACCTGCTGGGAATTGTATCCCCATTTATGTTACCAGTTAAGATTTTGTTGCAAGATCTCTGCAAGCGAAAACTAGGATGGGATGACCATACCGACTAGTGAGATGACCAGATGGAACAGATGGCTTGAGGACCTACCAAAGCTCTCTAACATTTCAATACCTCGATGTGTAAAGCCTCCAGAGTTTGGCGACGTCATATTGAGAGAATTACATCACTTTGGCGATGCATCGCAGTCAGGTTATGGAGCGGTGTCCTACTTGAGATCCAAGAATTCCAAAGGAGAAGTGCATGTCTCATTCCTGATTGGAAAATCCCGACTCGCTCCGGTGAAGATTACCACTATTCCAAGACTGGAGCTGAGCGCAGCAGTTGTGGCGGTGAAGCTAGATAAAATGCTGAGAGAGGAACTGGAACTACCGATACAAGAATCATTGTTTTGGACTGATTCTACCACAGTACTTCAGTACATCTCTAATGAGACCAAAAGATTCAGCACATTCGTAGCTAATCGCCTTGCTGTTATACATGACACTTCGAACGCTCAGCAATTGAGGCACGTAGATTCCAAATCAAACCCAGCAGATGACTCGTCACGCGGTCTCAACGCCGACCAAATGATCAGCGACGCACGATGGCTAGAAGGACCCGCCTTCTTATGGCAGGAAAGGAGCCTTTGGCCTAGTGTTCCGCATGCTTTGACACAGGTCTCTGACGACGACCCAGAAGTGAAACGTGAAAGACAAGTACGATTAGTTCAAGGAAACTCAGATGATGTGATTAACTCAATGTTCAATCGATATTCTTCGTGGCATCGTTTGAAAATTGCCATCGCTTGGCTGTTGCGGTACAAACGTTTCCTCGTCAATAACTACCGACAACGAAGCATCGAGACAACTAGCGAGTTAATCAATGGTGCAATCACTACCGCAGGAGCTTACGACTGCTAAACACGAGATTATCAGATATATACAACGTCAATCGTTTCCAACGGAGATGGCTGCTCTTGATGCTAACGTAAATGATTAAACCCATACGAAGGCACGGTCCCAGTCAACGAAGAGGCTGGTGGAAAAATCAAGCCCCACTTACAAGTTAAACCCACAGCTAAGAGACGGTATGTTATGCGTTGGAGGGCGACTCGAGAACGCACCTATAGCCGAAAGTGCTAAGCACCCGCTGATCTTACCAAAGAATCACCACATTGGCGATTTGATCATTCGTCATTATCACTGTATGTACGGCCATGTTGGCAAGGAACAAGTTCTTTCAGTTATAAGACAGAATTTCTGGATTATAAGGGCCCGAGCGTCAGTGAGAAGGTTACTTGATCACTGCTTTGAATGTCGAAGGCGCAACGCACAACCTTGTGAACAGATGATGGCAGGTTTACCTTCAGACAGATTGACTCCTGATAAGCCACCGTTTTCTTACGTCGGTGTTGATTTCTTCGGGCCTCTACAAGTAAAACGAGGTCGCACCATCGTCAAGCGCTATGGCTGCCTCTTTGCATGCTTAGTCATGAGGGCGGTTCACATTGAAATTGCGCACACCCTGGAAACCAGTAGCTTCATCGACGCTTTACATCGTTTTATAAACCGAAGAGGCAAACCCCTACTCATGCGAAGTGACAATGGCACCAACTTTAAGGGTGGAGAAAGAGAGTTGAGAGAATCCATCCAAGAATGGAACCAGCAAGCCATACATGAATTTCTAAGACAACGAGAGATAAGATGGATCTTCAATCCCCCAGCCGCAAATAACATGGGCGGAGCCTGGGAGCGAATGATAAGATCGGTAAGACAGATATTGAGAGCCCTGTTGAAGGAACAGATCGTGGATGATGAAACACTGTTGACAGTTATGTCCCATGTAGAAGCCATATTGAACAGTCGTCCACTAACTAATTGTAGTGATGATCCTAAAGACGACGACCCTCTGACACCAAATCAGATTCTGCTCCTACGCTCTGATACAAGTCTACCACCTGGAGTATTCAGAAGAGAAGATATGTATGGGAGACGAAGATGGCGACAAGCTCAATATTTAGCGGACCAATTTTGGAAACGTTGGATCCGTGAGTATTTGCCGTTATTGCAAGAAAGAGTGAAGTGGAACAAACCAAGAAGGAATGTTGCTGTTGGAGACATTGTACTCATCTCTGACAAGAATTTGCCAAGAGGAACGTGGCCTCTAGCTCGAGTTACGAAGGTTTATACAGCTAAAGATGGCTATGTCCGCTCCGCCGAAGTCATGACAAAAACAGCTGTCTTGACACGCCCTATTAACAAGCTATGTTTACTGGAAGCTGCTGACGCTACCAACAGTGTTTGTGAACATAAAGATTCCAAGTATTAGAACACTGAACTCCTTTCAGGACGTTACAATTAATGTTGAAATTCAAGTGATAACTGTCGCTATAGATTAATAGTTAGGAAATGAAGTACAAACCTTGTACTCTCATTTTGGTGCCGGAATGTAAGCGACAGAGATATAAATAGATTAGACTAACGCATGCGCATAGAGTTTTAGATTCACACGTGCGGTGAGTATGTTGAGTTAGTGAGAGAGAGTGCCGTCAACGACGAATATACGTTCTAAAGCCGAGAAATTCACCCGGAAACAAATTCGGTAAGATGATTGAAGATTACAGATGATTTTAGTATAGATTTAGCCTAATTCAGATATGTATTTAATTGTTTTTAGTGAACCATACGGGATCATAACATACCAATGAACATGTCAGTGTAATTATCGTCTGTAATGCGTTCACGATGGAAGAAGAATAAATTTAATCGAACAATCAATGTAGTGAGTACGGGTTACGACCGGGGTAGCCCTGACTTGCGAAGTATTTGCTACAACTCCCTTGCAAAATCACACTGATTCCAACCTTGGGATGAAAGAAAGAAAAAAAAGGAGTTAGAGACAGCTACAAGGTCATAGTTTAAGGAGCACAGGAACCGTATTTTAACATTACCATATGGTTTTATTGTTGATATGCAGACTCAGGACATGTATGTATTCACAGCTAAAAGTTATGAACTAGCAATAATGTATGTGGTTCTAGAAAATTTTCAAACCCCACACGAAGGAAACTTTAAACTAAATAAGCCACTCTGGAAATTTACATTTTCCTCCTAGTGTGGGGTAATATGGATATTTTTTGGAACTGACACAATTCTTTATCATTTGACATATGGTACTGAGATATACAAATTAATCACATGAAAGCAAAACAAACAAAAACATATCTTAATTAACTTTGATTTTCACACTATGAAAACACAAAGCCATTCCATTAATGCTGGATTTCAAAATATTTTCTAATGGAAATTTATAATTAAATTTGCCAAAATTAAACTCATGTTCTTAAAACCTCAGTACATAATATATAAAGAGTTTTTTTTGTTTTTTGTTTTTAATTTAAAAATTGCTTCATGGTTGCATGTTCACTTTATCAGTTAATTTTATCAGTAATTTTTATGCAATGATAGGTATATTAGTGACACTGACAGTATTCTGCAAGTTCATATTTAATAATTAATTAATTTATGCAAAGTAAGAACTATTCCACAACTAAATGATCACACTTCCTTCATGTTATGAATATAATAATATACATGAAAAAAATACTCAATTCTGATTGGCTTAGAGCAGTGCAGTTGAAAAGTAATTTGCACTGCAGTGTTTTCATGAATATTATTAATTGGTAATCATACAATTTCTCGTTCAATTTGGAATAATTTGCACTCGTTTGTTTTACAAAGAGCTCAAATTGCACTCACCCTACGGGCTTGTGCAATTTTGATACTCTTTGAAAAACACACTCGTGCAAATTATTTCCAAATTGAACTCGAAACCGTATGATTACCTCCACTAATTATCTCAGTGTACTTATCCTATTTACCTTTTACATTAAATATGTATTGTCTTGACAGTGATTCTCAGTGCAGCTACAAAACCATTAAAACTGGGGAGGCCTTTCTTCAATTACGCTCATCAAAAGTCGTAGGCCTTGGAGGGAATTCCACTGGAAATGGTGTGTTTACGCTCAAGAAAATACCAGCTAATACTTGGCTAACCTCTTATGCACCACTGACCCCTGTGCGAGTTGGACGGCATCCTGGTTCAGACTACATTATAAAAACCACTATAAGGAATGGTACTGAAGTCGAAATTGATGGCACACTTTGTCCACTTGGTATTGGAAACAAAATCCAAGATGGCTCATTTCCCTTTTGTTTGGTGCCAGAAAGATATTCAAAGACAAGCCCTTCTTAGTTCCACCACCAACAGTCTACATGAAGCAGAGGCCATAATAAGAACCTATAAAATGCAATAATTTTACATTGAGGTAAGAATACAATTATAAATCTATATGCAACTTATAAAATTAATATAAAATACCAGGAGCCCATTACTAGGAGCCTTCCTCTCCTATAATAGGTTTGTGTGACATCAAATGCACAAATTGGACTAAAAATAGAACACTCATTAAAAATTCTGCGCGATTAACCAATCATGTCGCGTCTTACACAATAGGAATTTGACGTCAGATTCAACACTTGCTACGCCGAATTGAAAGCGTACCGTGTAGTTCCAGTGATTCTAATAAAAGAATCAGAATCTAGTGAAATTTCAGATCAGTTTCGTCGTTTGCCGACTTCAGTACTTCATCAAGCGAGGAAGAACAATGATTGAAAACATTAAAAACAAAACAAAAAAGCAACTCCAGGTATTATTATTTATATCAAAACTTCAAGTGCGAGAACTTCTAAAAACAAAGCTCTAGTTAAAAAGGCCAGTTCAAAACCCGGCCAAAAAAACGAACATCTTCTGCTCTTTCTGAGAAGGAATTCAACGATCTGGTATCATGGATAATCTCTTACGAAGAACATAATTAAACTTGTGCAGGACTAGCAGTGCTAACCAAGCTAATGAATATTCCAAACCGCTGGTGTGTTTTGCTAATTAGCAATTGTTATCAGAAACGCAGCAAAATGAATCACGAGGAGCCTCTTTTTCTGTGGCCTGGATGAATTTTATCGCATTTTTATTCATCGGCTGATCTTGGAGTGCTGGGTTTCTTGCCTTCTTTGAACTGAAGACGCCTTTGGCGAATGAACTTCGCATACACTCAGTGATATTAAACCCTCTTGTTTTAGTGTTCTTTGCCGCTCTTTAAGGCACGGTTCGTCGGTTGAAAGTTTCAGTTGTTTTTCAACTATCTTTCGGCGAAGAAGTTCTTTAGCAAAGTGCACATTTGTGTGGTTTAATTGTTATGTTGGCGCCGCTATACTATCCAACTTTTGCTTCATCAGAGTCGAAATCATTGGAGAACGCTTCATTCTTACGAAGACTAAATCATGAATCAAAAACCAACAAAAGAAAGTTGATAAAACAAGAATAAACATATGAAGCGATAGGTATAAGAACGTAGAAGAATTTCGCGACAACGCGAGTCGCCAAACTAAACGTCTCCACTAAGCGCTCTGGCAGTATGTCAGTTTATTGATACATGTGATACATTCATTGTACACAGTTGTCTCGTTCTTGTGCAAAGGAAAAATAGACTTGGACTTCCATGGATTAAGAATATCAATATTTTGGATCAAGTCCTCGCGTCTTCCGTTTGGCAGCCATTTTATTTTTCAATTTGAAATTCTTCGGAAATTTGCATATCTAAAAATAGCCCAATTTGTGCATTTGATGTCACATGAACCTATTACTAGAGGAAGGCTCCTAGTAATGGGCTCCTGAAAATACATATTCCCCCAATGGCCATGCAATTACACTCATGCATGCACGTATACAGTTAAATCAGGTCGGTTATAATTACCCAAAACAAGATTTTAAATGTCAAAGTTGTAAGATTTTGGGGGTATTAATTTTTGTTTAATCATTTGACATAATTATCATTAATAATTCATGAGGAATTTAAATGGAAATCAATGACCGTGAATGAGGTTAATTTCAGTATTTCATAATTAACATTTACAATTGGTACTTTTAGGGTTTAAAATTATTTGTTGCAACACCCACCTTTATAGGGGTCATTTTCAAAATAGTTTACAAACATTATATGTGAATCTCTAGCATTACATAAATAATTGTTTTATCCAAGTAGTGAAGAATGTGTTTAAAGAACCATTTAATTTGCAGACTAAGCTTCTTATTAACTTAGTTTATTACCATTTCAGCCTGTATAAACAGAAATTAATTAAGTCACAGAGGTCCTTTTTGTGGGTGAGTTTACTGTCAGTATAATTGTATTACAAACTCAAAACAAACAATGAATGTTCACCATTAATTCTCTCTTTCTAAAAATTGAAATTCCAAGTGCATGAAAGAGCTAACCTTTGGTAGAATCTTGAATCCACCTGCCAAGATAGAACGCGCCATTTTATGTCATATACAGAAGTCTCCTTACGGGGGAGGACAACGAAGAGAAATGTACAAAAAACTAATACTAAGGATGGGTCCTTAGCGACAAAACGCAATGCATTAAGGGATTTCTGAGCGAAAATTTATTTCATAAATCCCTAAATGCATTGCAAGAAGCGTACTTTTACCACAGGCAGCCCAAGCAATATAACATTTCATAGTTTCATTCAGTAAGAACGCCAACC
The DNA here is from genome assembly GCA_033675265.1 of Actinostola sp. cb2023. NCBI lineage: Eukaryota > Metazoa > Cnidaria > Anthozoa > Actiniaria > Actinostolidae > Actinostola > Actinostola sp. cb2023. The sequence continues at coordinate 196,370 of JAUJYZ010001462.1, read as the reverse complement.
TCGACTTGGAACAGAACTGTGAAATGTTATCCAGCCATTTTCTGTTCTACATTTTCTTTTTTTTTCTCCAACGCGAATAGAAATCGGCTTAAAACAGCTCATATTTCATAATAAATGGAGAGATAAAATATATAGAGGTTATTTACCGACTGGGAGGTCCCTATAGTGAAAAACTGTGCCCTCGGTCTTGAAAGTGCTAACCGAGGCCGAAGGGCCGACTAGTGCGTCATTTTACCATATAAGGGCAAGAGAACACGCAAACCGCGTTGCAATGGTTTTCGCCTTATGACGGACAGTTTCGCGTGTTTGTTCGCGGTATTTTCTGCATTTATTGTAAGGTAAAACGCTAGCACTGGATGGGGCGCGGCAATGCGCGGTGTACGTGCTGTGAAGTGCACATTTGTACTACAAGCATGCATGCAATCCTCTCTTACAGTTTTCAAAATTTTATTTGGACACTTCGATGCATGGGCTGACTGGCCTGGTACTTCAAATTGGCTATATCGCGCGTTTGTTCCAAGTCCAGCGTAGGTACGTATACTGAATGTCTCAGAGTTGTGTCGTCATCATGAGAGATGTTCGCACAAAAGGGGGCTTAATTCATTTGGGTGTGGCTTCCAATTTATCAAATATTTCATGAATCGAATTTATCAAAGGGGTCTAACAACGAAACTCCTTTTTGTGTGATCAGATCTCATATGCAAACATCAATAACTGAATTGTAATTTAGATTAATATCTTACGACCAAACAAGGTTCATTTTTTTCTTCAGATATTTTCTGATTATGTGGACAGATTTATTTTGACAAACGAGCTGCCGCTCCTCCACAAAGTTCTTTATTTCTGAAAGATGTAATGTCATACAAAAATTCAGTATTATTACAGAGAAGAATTTGTAATATTATTTAATAAACGAACAGATCATATATAAACACATTCTTAGAGTGCACTCTACCATCTTCGTTGGCCATAACTTTGACGTCCGTAGTCTCTCTAATAGTTATTTGGGTTACCTGTGGTGAAACTATTAACGCTTGGCAGATTTTATTCCATTAATGATTGATTGATTGCCCGTTCTCGGCCGGTGAAGGCAAAGTGAGCAAAAGCGAAAGTGAGTAAAGGCAAAGAAGCGAAAGTGAGTAGAGGCAAAGTGGCTGAAGCGAAAGTGAGTCAAAGTCAAAGTCGATAAAGCGAAAATTCGCAAAAGAAGAACTCGTCAGTTTGTCTTCAGCGTGAACGGTATTTCGACTTTGAGTGACTGCTCTCGGCCGCCGTAGTCATGAGGCAAGTCGTTTCTTCAACGAAAACACTTTTATTTTCAATACCAAGCTTTCGGACACATGGTCCATCTTCATGTATGCAAGCATCAAGAGTTCCAGACTTCCGGTACGCGCGCAATGCATTGTGAGATTATTACAAAGGAAAAGTGAGCACCAAGTGAGCAAAAACATAGCTTGGGGTCCCTCTAGAATTGGTGCTCACTTTTCCTTTGTAATAATCTCATAATGCATTGCGTGCGTACCAGAAGTCTGGAACTCTTGATGCTTGTATTATTAGGTGGTCTCTTGTTAAGCAGATCTACAAAATCGCATAGTGAATCTAGTCCTATGTTGCATAAATTAAACGACCTATTATGAGGTCGGGTGTTCTGTGAGCGAGCATTATTGACTATTGGTTTGACTGTATAGTTTCAGTACGTACATATTTTATAAGCCAATGACATATCGCAGGTTCACAAGAAGGAAGCTTCTTTTTTTTTTACCAGAAGGAAGCTGTTCATTTTCCTTAGACTGGTTGGTTTAATGTCAGGTTTGGGTGTTTATTACACCATTACCAAGTACTGAACCACGTGATTTATTGTATTATTCCCCTTTTCAGGTAAATATTTAAATAAATAAATAGTTTATGAATAAATAAAGTGAAATAAATAAATAAAATATGACTGACTGACAATTCATGTAAGGTGGGGTGAGGAGATAAGTAGTAGACACAGTTGTAATCATATCACGGTGGGCACAAAATACCCTAAAAATGATCATGTTTGTAAAACTTCTACAGTTTTAATCCAAAAGATATGAAACTTGGCAACATGACAGTATACGTCAAGTCAACAAATCGTATGTTTTTATATTTTTCATTTTTACGTTTTTTGGCGGAAAAGCGGGAAATATGCCAACAAATGTTGAAATTCACAAATTCACTAATTTGAATGATGTATTTGAAAGAGCATGCAAAAAATGGTTGCAAGTGAAAAAATATCGCAGATATCATTATTCAATCAAAAAATGCTAATTTTTGAATTTTGAAATATCCGCCATTGCCATTTTGTTACTAAAAATAGTAGCCCAAAATGGCGGATTTTTGAAAACACAAAAATTCCATCACAGTCTACAACCCAGAACTTTACATCACATCTCTCAATTATCATCTATACTAGTAGTTACTGGTAGAAAGTGTAGTGCTGCGAGTTGTGCACTGCCATACATGTAGCTTTCAATGCATACATGTGGCTGTCCATTGTCAGCAAGGCACATTAGTGGTAATATAAAATAATAAAATGCAGTATAATAATAATAACTTTATTACTGTGTCATGTGTTCTAACTAACAAGAAACTAATTCGAGACACCTATCTATACCCACTAAAATCCCCTCCCCCTCCCATATAGGTCAGCGACAGCGTCTCTGTATCTGGGATACTGTGTCTTTCAAAAGCATCTGAAAGAAGGCTGTAGAAGTACTTCATTGTGGAACTGGACGCGACTGACACACAACAGCGCTGAAAACTCATAAAACAACATTGTCTTCCCCTTGAAAAGTCACTAAATTGTTCATGACCCTGACGAATGCTTCCAGCAATGAATAAAGTTGCATTTGACATAATAGATTTGTAGAAAACAAACACTTTCCTGGCTTGAATCAGCGAAAACTAAACGATACTCCAATGAACGTGTTATGAGTGTGCGCTGATCAAAAGTACCGTGGGCTCACAAATCATCTCCACAAACTCCCGAAATCAGGTCGAGAATTTGTTCGCGTTGCATCCACATAAGTGCCCAGATCCAACACGACCACACATGATCGACACAGGAACTCCGTCATGATTTATAGTTTCGCTGCTCGCCTGGAGGCTCGCAGCAATTATATAATATAAATTATATTACACTCAATTGCAGAAACGTTGTAGTATACATTTATACAAATATACAAATATCTAATGAGATGCAAAATGTTAAACATGCTAAACTACAACTGTTTAAGGGACCGGTCATTAAATATTGGGAGGGGGGGGGGGGGGGGGGGGGGGGGGGGAGGAGAAAGTCATTTTTTTTTAGGTTTTTGTTTCCGGACCCCCCTCTTAAATGCAAAAAAAATCTGAAAACCCCCCTTTGAAATTGGTAAAAATTTCAAGACCCCCCCTTCTGTTTGATAAACACTCAGATCAGGTTCTAGCTATCTGTTATAGACTGAATTCATAATTGGCTGCTTCTAATTTGCATAAAAGCCAAAAAATATAATAATAATAATAATAATATCATTTTGGGAAAAGTAAATATTTGATAGAATATTTATGTGATCATCTAAATACCATGTGTGTGTTTTGAAACCAAATAATAAATCCTTGAGAAGATATCAACATTTGAAATTGTGAAATTGCACCAAAACAACGCTGGTGAGGACTCACTTGAAAAATACATACAAAACTCTCTATTCATGATCTGTCATAACTCCGATGATATTTTGTCTACAGCAAATTAAGTGTTTATTCCTATAGGTACTATTTTAGATGACAGTGATCATTTGTACCAGAAACGTATTATATTGCCAAACTAATTAAAACTGAATACGCCATTATGAATTCGGTGTATAGGTTTCAGGCATTGTCGCACACTGGTACTTCTTCCATCGGTTCAAGCAAGAGTTTTTTTGGTCCACCACAAGGACCTGCGCCCAAGGAAAACAAATCCTAACTGTCAAAAAGATATTTTGTGGATGTGAATGATATATCTTGGTGTAGGGATTTATAATCTGTGTATTGAGTTAATTAGTTATTCGATTTTTTAACTATAGTAGTGAATTTTTAAAAGGACAAAAATACTGAAAATAACATTATACAAATATGGGCAGATCTAGGATTTTACCAAGGGGGGTGGATAATCATAAAGCTCTTTCAAGGTATATATTCTCCATCAGAGAGTCGACTGATTATAATTGTCCAGGCCCGGTGTTTATTGACGCCAGGAGCTGACGCCAGGAGCGTAGCTAGCCTTTTTTTGCTGGTCCACAAAAGTGAACCAGGGCAGTAGCAAAGGCCAAGCAGTGGAGGAGACGCATAGCGAGCGTCGTAGGCGTGAGCCGGTAGGGGGGTATGGGGACATGCTCCCCCAGAAAATTTTGAAATCTAGAGGCTCGGAAATGCTATTTCCAGCGTTCTCCAAGAGTTATTTGTGATTTACGCGTATCGCTAATTACTTCCTACACAGTCAGCAAACCAATGCTGATAACACTTGAGAATTTCGATGGCTGAATCAATTCGGACAATCCTTTAATTCACGAAAGTCCGTAAGAACACGCTATGACTCAACATGTAGCATAGATGCTCCTACTTATGGGCTTCTGATTATTGCCAGTAAATGATACAACTATACTAGCAAAAATGAGAGACTTTTAGTATTTCTTGGACTATTTATAAAAAGGGATGTATCAGGAAATTGTTATCAGTGAACATTTGAACCAGTTAAAAATTGAACCTTCACTGTATTTCTTTATAGATTTAACTGACTGTTTGCTGTTGTCAGCTTTAATTATTTATTAGACAAATCATTTCTCCCTCTTTATCTGTCTTTTTCTCTCAGAAAATTCGAAGACCCCCCCCCTTTTTATCATTTTTTTCTTTGGGACCCCCCCCCCCCCCCCCCCCCCCCCCCCTCACATTAGTAAAAAAAATCCAAGACCCCCCCACTTTCTCCTCCAGCCCCCCCCCCCCCCCCCCCCCCCCCCCCCCCCCCCGATATTTAATGACCGGTCCCTAAAGCACAAAATAGTGCTGAAAATTATTGTGTTGTCTTTGTTGGATGCGATACTAATCTAAAATTGATGGTTCTGATATATTAGAAGAAAATAAGCGATGTTTCGCACTTTGTATCTCATTAGATATCTTGTATCAGATACAGGTGGAAATCTTATTAAGATCTTATTAAGATTCTTAATAAGATCTTATTAAGATTCTTATTAAGATCTTAAGTAACGACTCGTATTACAACTGGTGCACCAAAGCGATAACAGCGGGTGCCAGCTTTCGCGGCAAAATACAAATACTCGAATGTGATTGGATGAGAGGCCATCTTCTTCCGATATTTCATGGTTTGCCGTAGAATCCAACAATGAGCGAACCATATTTGGTAGTACTTAGCATAATTCGCTATTACCCGAAGTTATAAGATTTTCTGAGGAAGCTACGAAGGTAAACGACTCAAGTTGTTTTAAAAGACTCTTCATAATAATATCTTATACATTATTATTTACCCATGTTTCTTTGTATTACGTAACAGTTAGGTTTATTTAAGTTTCCATGGCATATTGTGTTGCTGTATGTTCGTGTTCTAAACATTTGGAGTGGAGATTCCGCGAAACTGCGTTCGACTTGAAAGGTCACGTCGAAAGAAAGGTCATTTGTGGAAGATTCTACCAAACGGACCAATACAATTGGAGATTAGCTGAATAGATTCATGGTTAGCGGAAATACTACAGACCATGCAGTTGCTTATGATCAAAGAAATCTTTAATTTCTTCAAATTTCTTATATTTAATTCAAGTGAATTGTGTACATATCAAAACTAACCGGTTTGATTCGAATTAGTAGCATTCTCGCGGTCATTTAGGCTTATTTTGGCGACTCATTACAAACATTATCCAATTACAGTGTATGGTATGATCATTTTCTTCAGTATATTTGCTTATAAATCGCTGAAACTTCTACAATACATTGTATGAATATTTGATGCTTTCTTGATAAGTTTTATCGTTGGATATTATCTAACACTAGTAATATCTAAAGATCTTATAAGACACCTTTTTTAGCTTTGTACCAATCAAATTCTTGTATTTAATTAAAAGAAAACAAGGTCTGATTAACGGCTCCAAATCGCTTTCAAGTCCAAATCCGCACCACCTCTTACGCGAGCCGCTTATAAGAATCTTATAAGATCTTACAAGATTCTTATAAGATCTTATAAGATTCTTATAAGATCTTATAAGATTCTTATGAGATTCTTATAAGATCTTATAAGATTCTTATAAGATTCTTATAAGATCTTGTTCTAATCTTATAAGATCTTATAAAATTCTTACTCTGATCTTGCAAGATCTTATAACATTCTTAACAAGATCTTACAAGATTGTATACACACTTGTATAAGATCGTATTAAAATTGTGCAAGATATTATGAAGATCAAGTATGAAAATCTCAATACATGTAAATCTTGAATGCAAACGAACATTTCAATATATTAAAATGAATAAGATGTTTATTTGATAAAACTTCAAGAGAGTAATGTACAATGTTGATTGGTTAAAATTATTAGAAGACTGTATTCCTTTAACTTGGATTCAATACTATAAATATCCAAATCACTTTGAATTATTTTGTACAGACTGATGTCAGTTCTCTTAGCTTTTTGTTGACCTCTTGACTATTTGTCCACCACCATAATGATTTTATTGGATTTGTTATGCTTCATTCTATTGAAGAAAAACAAAAGTATTAAAACATATCATCATAATCTACCAGAGAATATTATTAGTATGGAAGGAAATAACAGGAAAGCTTAATAACTTAATATTGATCAGTGCATACAGTACATTCAGTAATTTAACTGAAAGCAGAGAACTGAAATAAGAATACTTCTTTAGTTATTACATGTATATTATTATAGTTTCTTGAGCTGTGTAAGCAAATATAGATTCAGGTAAACAAACCACTGTTCAAATCTCTTTCAGTGAGTATTTATAAAGTTAAAAACATTGCTGTTGATCTCAGATTTAAGTTCTGGTTCATTTGCGAAATACTACTTAATCGGTATTCGTAATCAGAGAAAAACAGTCCTAATATGTTCTGTTTTAAGCAAAGTATTTCAACAAAGTATTGGTTTGTTCATTATCTAAGAATACTTTGATCTGAACTACTGTACATCAGTCCGTTTGGCTGACATTTGAATGGCTTCATGACATCGAATCTTACCTTGTGAATTCAGCATAATTTCTTGTATTTCACTGCATATTTGTCAAGAAATAACACTCTGCAACACATGTCAATTGTTCCATGTCGTTCTCCAGGGATTTAGTGGAAGAAAAGAGTGATTATTTGACTGAATAGTTTCCACTATACGTTATGTTAACGTTACTGCAAGCGAAGAATCACAAAATGGCGGCTCACAAGAATTCAAAACCTGTCAGTAGCCAATCAGAGTTAAGCTCTGCAGGGGATATGTTCCAAATATGGAGCTAGGAACTAGACTCCCTCGGCCATACAAAGTTGTTGTGAAATTTTCTAAGTGTCTTGTCAGGAGTATTTCGTAGCAGAGATAAGGCAAACTTTTCAAATTGAAAAATAGCAAACTTTAAAGGAGGATTTGAATTCAATCAGCTAAGATAATTCCTTGAAAACCATTTTTTTTTTTACTAATACGGTATTTTGAAGACTTGTAGCGGGTTTTCTTTACAGTCTTTGGAATATTATTGGGTGATTCCTAAGAATTCCTATCAAATCTTAGTTGGTTTTAGAGCATTCCCAACAATTCCAAGGTTTTCAGTTCAACATAATTTGTATGTCTTGGAATTATTTGGAATTCCTAGGAATTCCAAGGTTTCTGGGAATCCATTTCGCAAGGGCAATGCCCTATGATTCTTAGTAAGATTTTTATCAAGATCTCAATAAGAAAACTGTGTAAGATATATTATAATTAATAAGATTCTTAGTAAGAATTTCATAAGAACTTATTAAGATATTGATATGTAAGATTGAATAAGATCTTATTAAGATATTGATATGTAAGATTGATTAAGATCTTATTAAGATATTGATATGTAAGATTGATTAAGATCTTATTAAGACAAATATAAGATCTTAGTAAGAATTATGTAAGATAGCATCTATGAGATTCTTATTAAGATCTTAATGTAAGATCTTATATGATTTGTTGAATCTATATAAGATCTTGTTAAGATCTTAATGTCTTAAGATTCCTTTAAGGTAATTTATAAGATCTTGTTAAGATCAGAAAATCTTAACAAGATCTTATTAAGATCTTAACCCAACAAAACATCTTAGATCAATCTTAGATATTTGTATAAATGTATACTACAACCTTTCTGCAATTGAGTGTATATATATTATATTATATATATAAATATCATATTTATATTTATCTAGATTGTCTCCAATATATTGTAAACGAGTCTCTGGCTCATTATATATTTCGATTTTAAATAAACTTACCTACCTACGGCTACCTAGAACTGACAAGGACTCAAATTGAACGCGTATTCACTACGTTCTCTGACAGTAGACAGTTGAAGTTGAAGACTCCATTGTACGCTTCAGGTTTTAAGATAATAAACTGAGGTATTTAGTGTGAATAACGACCATAAAAACTACTTCTCCAGCATCTATCGCAGGTTCTTGCTTCGATAAATGGCAAATGTAGTTCTATGCCAGGCGTTCCACGCGTATATTGCGAAGGGACTGAAACCGACACAGGTAACCCAATTTTTGGTCGTTTTTAAAACCGTCCGAATTGCAATATTGACAAAACATCCAAGATAAGTACAATATACTGTACTAGCAAATAACCGATGTCTTAGGCACATTTATTGATTGTCTGTAATTTGACTTGTTTACCTTGTGAAGATCAGGCATTACAGTACTTGGGCTACCTGTGGTAAAGCAGAGGGAACTGTACAATGAAGGAAATTTAGAATTCGGCGGGAGGTATATGTTGCACAGCATGGGGAAAGAAGCCAAGTCGTATATGAATACATGTTAAGATGATATATACAACAGTATCGGAGGAATCCGTGATAATGGTCATGTCCGTGATGTCTAACCTGGAAACGACCACCAAGAAATCACCCACAAGAGGGCTCCTGACAACAACCAGGAGATCAACAACAGGAGGGCTCCTGACAACCACCGCAGTTAGACTCAAGACAACAAAGACACCGCATTCGGCATAGTTGATGTTTCAGTGATTGACAGAAGTCTATTGCAAACTTACCAGTCGCAGCATTCAGGGTTCCCACTCATCCGGAAAAATAAAATTATCTGACTTTTCCCTGACTTTTCCCTGACCCAAAACCATTTCAGATTCACTGACCATACTGTACACTTGTTTTACTATAATATCCTGCAGTGCGACTTACTATAGTCTTTCTAATGCAATATACTGTATGTATCTATGAAGAAATACATTTACATTTACTTTTAAACTTTTTTGAGTTTTCATCATGATTGATAACATCGGCCGTATAAAAGTTACCATTATGCTACATAATTATCACCGAATTCAAAATGGTTTTGTGAAGGCTGACAGAAATTCCCTGACTTTTCACTGACCTTTGGGTAAATTACAAAATTCCCTGACCAAAATCAAAATTCCCTGACCTTGAAAAAAAATCAGAATTCCCAGACTTTTCAAGGTCAGTGGGAACCCTGGCATTCCTCTCTGTTGGTCAGTGACGTAGTAATGCAACGTGTGGTAAAGAAAGATAATAAAACCGAGATTGTCTTTTTGTTCTAACCCAATTCTCGAACCCAGAGCCCTCGCTTGTTCACTTCATATTGATGAGAGGGCTCCTTTGTCGGGGGTAACACGCGGATAGCCCTGGGGACAAAATTGAAATTAAATTTTGGGAGATTAATTAATTTTAAAAACACTTTATTTAAACAGGGTGACTAGAAATAATGCGCATCACGACTCACAAACTGAAACACTTACCGAAACTAATCAAAGCCACAATAATGTAGCACGATTTAAAATTGAAAAACTCGGTCGATATTCAAAATAGGTTCAAAATCCAAAATGTCAAAATCCTGGATCTGCAGTTCAAGCTTCATTCAGTTCTTTACTTTATGTCTTTAAATATCAGTGTTTGAATCTGGCCATCTTTGTGATAATCCCGCTGATTCATGAACGGTGGATGTCCACGAGAGCGTAGGTACCTAACTTTTAAGTCTTCGCAAGTAACGACAGATCTTGCATGACAACCAACGTGCATATTAGGTCCAGAAGTCATTATTAATACAACTTGATATCGCTTACCGGGGACCATCTTGACTCGATCAAGGAAGAAGACAGTAAATCCATAATAAAGACCATCAATCTTGTTCTCTTCAGTTTCAAATGTAGCATTGTATCGCCAAAGGACCTTTGACTCATGCACATCACGGAAATAGAGCGAAACATCATGACTATATCCCTCGCTTCCAAAGAACCTGGCTCCTATCAGAGTGACAGCTTTATTAACACGAAAATCGATATGAGAAGAGTACACATCACTGAGTGGTTCAGTACGGATGGAATCAAATCGATTATTTGGGATCAAAAGACGGTCTTTGGCTGATCTTTCTTTTGTTGAAAAAAATGAAGTAACCGCTGGAAGATTACTGTAAATTTGGACCAACTCCGTCACTTCGTCCATTAAGAGAACATTGGTTGGCAGCACTGCTTCGGCAAACTCCTTCTGTGACATGAGTGGGAATCTAAACAGTCTGATGACCTCGTCTCCAAGAATGACTCGTTTAGTTTCACCATTGCAATCCAATCCCTTTTCTTGGATCTGCTTTGAAACCCATCGATCTACAGCTTGAAACAACGAAACCTCTTTGATTCGAAGTCCATCTCTAGCAAGAACCTGACAAATCAATTCATTAGAAGAATCTAGAAATCTCTGAGATGATATGGATGACTGGGTTTGAGTATCAACAATGTCCCAACAGTGTTGTTCGAGTTCTTTGTCGCCCATTTTGGACACTTCGGGTAAAATACTAAACACACTTTCTGGATTAAGTTCTTTTATAAGATATTCTCTGCATTTGTCCGCCAGAAATGGCATCATGTACTTGTCAGCAAGGTACAGTACTTCCATAACGTTACTTCCGGTCAACGTGACCTCATCTGAATGCACATAGCGAAGCAGTTCATGTAGTGCTTCTTTGGTGCAGTCTGGTAGATCGATAGTTGGTCTAGTCTCTGCTAGTTGTCCATAAAACATGGCCTCAAAGACAGGACTACTGATAGCCAGGATGTACTTGTTCGCTGGAATAGTGACTTTGTCTCCATCACAGTCTACAACCGAGAACTTTACATCACAGAACAAGGACTTGTTGGACGCGTATTGACTACGTTCTCTGACGGTAGACAGTTGAAGCTGCCAGTTCAAAGACTCCATTGTACACTTCAGGTTTTAAGATAATAAACTGAGGTATTTAGTCTGAATAACGACCATAAAAACAACTTCTCCTAGCATCTATCTCAGGTTCTTGCTTCGATAAATCGGGCAAATGGAGTTCTATGCCAGGCGTTCCACGCGTATATTGCGAAGGAACTGAAACCGACACAGGTAACCCAATCTCTGATTTTGCTGTCGTTTTTAAACCGTCCGAATTGCAATATTGACAAAACATCCAAGATAAGTACAATATACTAGCAAACAACCGATATTTTAGGGACATTCATTGATTGGTTGTAATTTGACTTTTTTACCTTGTGAACTGGATCAGGCATTACAGTGATTGGGCTTCCTGTGGTGAAGAAGAGTGTGGTACGTATATGTTGCACAGCATGGGGAAAGAAGCCAAGTCGTTTATGAATACATTTTAAGATGATATACAACAGTATCTGAGGAATCGATCTGTGTAAACGGTCACTGTTCTTGATGAACAAAGGACTATAGCGTGGATAGTATTCAGTGGTGCCTTTTCACGAGAGTCATTAACAAACATTTTTTTTTTTCCGGTCCGGTATCCTAAGAAATCGCGCGCTCTGATTGGTTGTTGAAGCAGGCGGTATTTTCTATATCTGACCACGGTCCGGTATCCTAGCATACCGGGCTGCACTTAAAGAACAAAACTTGAAGAAACAAATATTTTCTTTCTTTTTTGTTTTGTTTGTTGTGTGCTTATTTTTTTTATTTTTTTATTTTTTTTAGCAGTTCACGTTTTGATTAGTCATGGCTGGCAAGCCTTGGTCGGTCCAGATAGGAAAAAACTGTGTCCTCGACCTCAGTTGAAAACGGACCGAGGCCGTTACTCAAAACCTCAGACCACAGGCTTACCAAGCTCGAGGTGGGGTTCCTGTGTTTGTTGGTTGGGGTTCCTGTGGTGAGTTCTGTTCGCCAAACCATGTAAATTTGCCGTTTTTAGGTTGAAATTTTAAAGGGCTTTAAGGAGGTTTTAGTTTCCAATAAAGTGTCAAAACAAACTTTATTCATCCTTCTTTTCAGCTGTGTGTGTCATTTCTTCGTACGAGGTGTTTTTTAAAACACCTCGGGGGAAAAAAAAAACGAGTTATCTGACATTTCATGGTGGTGGGTTTCACTTCCATCCTGTAGATAAATTTACACAAGGCATGCAACTTCGAGCCGTCCGAACGCTACCTCGGTCCGTATTCGCGCCAAAATTCACCGTTTTTTCAAAGCTCTTACTCATCTACTTCGGGGATACGAAAGACCAATGATTAACCTAAATTAACCTTACAGTCCTCACAGTAAATATCGTCATTCCAGGAGGGAAAAAGCCATGCACTCTATTGTTTTCGGCTGCGCGATCTAGTACAGTGTTGTTGTAGTTTGTGACGTCACATAGCAACCGCGGGACCCGACGTCGATTCACTGACTTTCTGCAGTAAAACGTGTTTGACCAGATAGCGAAAACACGAAGAAAATAATAATAAGTTAAGCACCCTTTTGAGATCATTTTAACAGTAAGTGTGTGTCATCTGTATCTTAACTAACAGCTCTGTGTCATTTTATTTGTGTGGTAATCTTTCTGTTGTCTGTATTTTAATTTAATTTTCAATCCTCTGTTCGCGGGATTCTCCTATTTTTCAACCAAAAAGAACGTTTTTAAGTTTTTGGGTTTTTTAGCTTTTGTTACCGTCCTAAAACCCCATGTCAATCCTTTTCAGTGAGCACAATAAGCAAAGTGCCACACAAACTTCTTCGCGCTTCTTTCCCGGCTTCTTTATTACTTCTGTCTGCCTCTGTAAGCTTATAATCTTTATCTTGTGTTCAAAAAGTATATTATATTACGTCGTATTGAATGTTGATAAATCTAATTGCATGAAGTATAATTTGTGTTGAATATAGCTAATTGCATAATCGTTGTCTGGTTGAAAATCATAAATGATAGAAGCTGAGACCGCAAGGATGGATGGGAAATCAGTTCATGGCCTGCATTACATACATATATATTCAATGTTCTCGTAGTTTTGAAGGTATATGAGCTATTTAACTAAGATCCTACAAGTCTGGATAAAAAGCTCGATGATTTGACGGTGTTATTTGAGAGTTTTAATTTCCCAGAATTCCTTTTGGTCATAGCTTTCATGATTTTCAACCCGACAACGATTATGCAATTAGCTATATTCCAAAATACATTTGCATGAAATGATGTGTATTGTAATGTTCAATAATAATTGAATAATTAACACGCGTTGGCCCGTGCGTACAGATCGTTGACCCAAATATCAACTTTGAAGTTCAAAAGGATTGACAGTTCCAGCGAAGCAACGGTCACAAAAATCCACGTTGATAAAGTTTGAACCCTTTCCTATTAAACCTCCTATGGTGGGTTCGAGATATGCTATTTCAGCTTCACAATATTAGTTTGCATCTTCCCACGTTTGCTGAAATCTTCACTCCATTTTGATTATCGAAATATGCTCAAGCCCCGAAAACAACTTGCTGATCGGCAAATCCTGGCAAAGTTTTACCGAAATCCAATCGTAAGAGAACTCTTCTGTCCAAACACGTTCAAACCAAATCCATTGTTGATCGTAATAAGAATATTTTCAAGATTTTATCCTTGTTCTCGCCGTCTGAAAGTCGGGAACCATTTTGAAAATCATCGTGACGTCACACCATGCAACAACTTGCCTAGAGACGCCCCCTCCCTACTTTGTCATTCTTTTGTTTTGTTTTATTGTGTTAAATGCTAGTAAAATACAGTTAGATTATGTTTATACATTCAGTATTGAAGCGATCGTTTATCTCGTCACGTACTGTATGGAATTTCATGTATTCAGTAGAAGAGATAAAGATCTCGAATCAGTACGTACTTGGTACGTCTTGAGGTTGCATAGGTCAGATGATTCTGATAACGCCTTTGTTTGTTCGTTGTAATTGAAGGCGCGTTCAAACGTGGAATAAAATAAACTTCCATCATTATATTTCTCAGAAATGTGTTTCATTTTATTGTTCGATACCTTTTTTAAGGAGAAAACACTTAGATTTTGGAGAACTAGTCAGCTAGATATCCTTACGTGAGAGATTCTGACGACTGCTGAACTTGCCCCTTGACCTCCGGTGCTTCCTGATTGGTTTGTGCTTTGTAATCTCTCTTGTGGCCAGACTTTTTGTCTCAATCGCACCAGGGCACAAGTGAACGCTCAATGAGCGTCTTGTTTCCAATAAAGTGTCAAAACACACTTTATTCATCCTTCTTTTCAGCTGTGTGTGTCGTTTCTTCGTACGAGGTGTTTTAAGCGAGTTATTTGACATTTCCTGGTGGTGGGTTTGTTTCACGTGCATCGTGTAGGTAAATTTACACAAGGCATGCAACTTCGAGCCGTCCGAACGCTACCTCGGTCCATATTCTCGCCAAAATTCACCATTTTTTCAAGGTTTTTACACACTTGCGTAAAGAAAACCGTGTAGTTATTTTATAAAAGCAATATAACACATTTTCCGTGTTTATATTCACTTTTACAAACACTTGGGATCAGTAGTTGGGAGAACACTCGAGAAAGTTTGAAAATCACGAGCCTCCACTTTTCTCGTGTTCTCCCAACATCCCGCGTGTTTGTAAAAGTGATTATAATATTCATTAATAATTCATTAAGCAGCTGTCCAATCTGTGCTCAGCATTCTGGTCACGTGGCTACCTTGTAACTCCCATACAATTTCCAAGAAACTAAAAGCACGTGGAGGATTTGAATAGTTGGCAGGGAATAGGTGGGATTGATTAATTACTGCAATTGTTCATAAGTATGATACAGAATAGTAATAAAGCTTATTAGTATTCTGTATCTGATACAGAATACTAATAGACCTTATTAGTATTCTGTATCAGATACAGAATACTAATAAGCTCTATAAGTATTCTGTATCGATCAATGCATTATATGAGAGGAACAATACATTATCCTAAGAGCTAATTAAGAAAAATCAGTACACGTTAGATTTTGTTCCGCAGTTTCTTTAATGTAACTCTCTTCCTCTTTGGAGCTTAGCACCTTCACAGTTTTAACTTACTTACTAATGATACAATCATTGGATTTCTAGCTTTGTGCGGCAATACTTTCACAATCTCAAAGAAATTATAACAAACTTTGAAAGACACGAGATTACTTCAAATTAAGGACTTCGCACAGTTCTCGCTAAATATTGCGCCTACTTGCTACATTATTATTTTCAAGAACCTCGAATTAGAAGATGGTAAAGCAATGTTAGTCGAACTAGAACTTCATACGGAATTTATGTGTCAAAAGAAAGTCAATAGACTCTTTCCTTGCTACCTTGTTTTTACGAGACATCTGCCAGACTTCAGAAATCTTTACACTCCACTTCGGTGCTAGTTTGGGCACATTCCCTCAACAACTGACTCTCTTGTGATGCACTTTTGGCAGTTTACGAAATTTGTCAGCCATCGTCTCAAACTGCATGATGCCCGTCTTAGCTCTATGACCTTCCTGTGAGAACTGTTTTTGATTTGATTGAAAAGAATCAAAACTCCGTTCGCATTCACAATTAAAGCGCCCTTTGAAAATCAAACAAAAGTGTAAATGTATTCTAAATGAAAAAGCAGGCATATTACATATTTGCCGTATTTGTTCTTTGTTATGTCTTAAAATGAGCAATCAACTCTATTCAAAAACTACCAAGTATGAAAAGGAATAAAACATTTATTAAACAATCGATATCTTAATACAATACGAAACTGCTTTCATTGTTTGGTGCGGTCAAGCAATCGGAATGAGAATTGAATGCTAAAAGAACAGTTATTTAATTATTATTTTCTTTTCATCTCAATCAGATATTGACTACAATTCTGGTTGAAACGCCTACCTGGTTCAAACAATGATTAAACAATATCATAAGTAATTTACAATATTCGTGACAATGTTGTATCTGATTTACAATCTCTCGCCTTCGGCTCGAGATTGTAAATAAGATACAACATTGCCACTCATATTGTAAATAATACATATAAACACGGAAAATGTGTTGTATTGCTTAATTATAAAACGGAAAACTGTTTTATATTTCTTAAATATATAATCGTGCTGCTATGCTGGGGGTCCAGAACAAGGAATCATGCACTGATTCGCAGACGGACTATACCGTGGTTTAGTTTGGATGCGAGCGCAGGCTAGTCCTGAACAGGAGATAAAAATAAACTAATTGGCAATTTTTTTGATCCAAAACCTTGCTTTGTTAACAAGGTTTTTGAAAATCAATATTTGTAGATTAATTTTGGTTAATTTGTATCACTAAAGATTTTGGACTTTAGCTAAAAGTAATTTGTCTTAAGGAGAAAATATGAGATCACGTGACCAGGAATTTTGACACCCCGGGAAGAAGTTAGGGTTGGGGTTAACTCAAAACTATGGTTAGGGTAACGATTCAGACTGAGGTTTATTTTTTTGCCTGAGGGTTAAGTTCTGGAAGCTAGGGTTAGATAAGACTGAAGGCTGGCTTTGGGGCTAGAGTAAGTCACGTGACAAGCATCACCCCCTCCCCCCCTGGATCACCATAGGGTGAGTGTGACCATTGGTCTGACTAACATCCACGACAACTACTTCTTCTCTGAAGTCAAAATTTCATAATGACCACTGTTTCGTTAAGTAATCAGAACAATAAGTTAATTATTAATAACCGCATTACAATTCATGACAAGTAAGTAGATCATGTTTTAATCAGCAATAAGTTTACCGAGATTCAACAAGTCATTTAAGTTTGCTAACCGGGAAAAGTGAAACAGCTAACCAGTATGAACATGGAACCTTATTAAGACCGGCCACAGAAGTAAGTAACGTTCACATCGGGCACAAATGACCCCAAAATCGGCAATGTTAAACGTCCCTCTTTTACATTACCCTTCATATTTTCAACAATTTCACATTAATTGGGATGAAAGTTTCGGAGGTTGCTTATTACATGTACTGTTTTATTTTGGCGTACTAAAACTTACCACTGACGTAATTGTGACGTCATCACGAATTGTTACATTTCTCGGGAAAATCGAGATCACTTTAAAACGTTCTGAAAAGTAGATATTTCGAAAGAGAATAACATTTCCTAAAATTTGGTGCAATTTTTATCTCGATGCGATAATTTATAGCTGAGTTATAAAGGATATTCATTTTATGATGACGTCATAGAAATGACGTCTCCTAAATAGCATTAATGCTTTACGGAGCAATGAAAATCGATGAAATGACGTTCTCGTAGTCATTTATTGTTAATGATATATGTTTGTAATGGACGAAGCTGAAAATTTCGGTCCACGATCTTTATTAGGGATATTTTAAAATATTGGTGACGTCATTATGACGTAACATGAATCTGTCAATATTTTTGATTAATATTTCTAATACTTATCTTCAAAAAATCTAAAATCTAAAAAGATACGATTTGAGGGGCTTCTTAGTTCTTTCAATATGCAAAGTGTAAAGACAAAAGATTTTCAAACAAAAAAGTTGAATCAATCAATCAATTTATTTATTCCATTTCAATTAAAATATAATAATTACAAATGATTATTAAAAGGAAAAGGAAGACTAAACAAACCCAAAAGGGCTTTTACAAGTAGTCTCCCTTATTAAATTAAAATATCACTAATAAATATAAAACGTATCAGGGATCAGTGTTTGTAAATAGGTATGGCATATATACAAATTTTGTAAATTGATAATATTTTAATTAACATTTCATATATTATTTAATCAACGAGTCAGCGATTAATAATTTTTTCATTCTGCTTTTAAACATATTTTTTGAAGCAGAGGTTCTTATTTGAACTGAAAGATTATTCCAAATTGAAGTTCCTTTTGATTTAATAAAAAATCGACCATAGTTAGTTCTGTATCTAATCATGTGTAGGTTTTTTGATGCTCTAGTATTATGATGATATAAATTTACATTTGTTTGGAAGAAATTGCTAAACATAGAAGGTAAATTATTTGAATGATAATCATACATAAATAAACTTGAAACAAAGTCATTAATTTGAAAGATATTGAGTAGCTTTAGATTTTGAAATAATGGTAATGACGAAGCTCTATAATTGGCAAAATTGATGAATCTTACTGCCTTTTTTTGTAATTTAAAAATTTGTTCTAATCTAGAAGGATAATTACAACCCCAAACGAGGTTTCCATAATATAGATAAGGGTAAATCAGGGAATTATATAGAATTACCAGAGTGTTTTTGTTGACAAAATATCGAGCTTTGCATAAAATGCCTATGCTTTTAGCAACTTTATTACTAACGTAATTTATATGATGTTTCCATGTTAAGTTTTGATCCAGTATGATACCTAAGAATTTGGTGGTTTTAACGTTTGAAACTTGATGGGATTGCAAACTAATGTTCATATTTTTACTTGTTGGTTTATGTTTTGATTTAAAAACCATATAATTTGTCTTTTTTAAGTTTAGGGTTAACTGATTATACTCAAGCCACGTTGCAATGTTTGATAATTCATTTTTGATGAGGGATTCAAGTTCATTTAAATCCTTTCCCGAATAAAACAAGTTAGTATCATCTGCAAAAAGAATAAATGAAGTCTTTGAGCTGCATGCTTGTGCAAATATCGTTTATGTATAGCAGGAATAAAAGTGGACCTAGTATAGAGCCCTGAGGTACTCCGCATTTTATAGTTAATTCATCTGATGTAGTATCGTTAATTTTTACTATTTGTTTTCGATTGCTTAAATAGCTTTCAAACCATTTTTGAGAATTACCTCTTATTCCATAGTGATATAATTTATTTAGTAAAATGTTATGGTTAACAGTATCAAATGCTTTTGATAGATCCAAAAAAATTCCCACTGCATATTTATTGTGTTCAATAGAATCTACGATTTTTTCTGTTAGATCAACAATTGCATGAATAGTTGATCTATTCTTTCTAAATCCATATTGATGACTGGTTAAGATGTGTAATTTGTCAATATATTTTATTAGTCTATTATACATTAATTTTTCTAGAATTTTAGAAAAACATGGTAAAACTGAAATAGGTCTGTAATTAGTTAGGTCATTAACATCCCCTGCTTTAAAAACAGGTGTTACAATTGCTATTTTAAGTTTGTCAGGTACGATACCAGTTGTAAATGAAAGGTTAAATATATAAGATAATACCGAGCTTATTTTTGAAGCAGCGTGTTTAATAACTTTAGGATGAATTTGATCAATACCACTACTTTTGTTTACGTTTATTTTTCCCAACTCTTTTTCTACTTCACTTAGTGTGATTTCACTTAAAAACATGGAATTTAAGTAATCACCAGTTAAATAATTATTGTACATATCGTTACTCTTATCAAATTTTTCCGCAAGTTTAGGACCTATGTTTACAAAAAAATCATTGAAATTGTTTGCTATGTCACTAGGGTCAGTCAGTTCTTTTTGGTCAACTACAAATTTTGACGGAAAAGAGTGCGTATTATTTTTTCGGTTCAGCAATTCATTTAGAGTCCGCCATGTTTCTTTTGTATTACCTTGGTCACTTGTCAGTTTTTTATGAAAATACAGTTTCTTGGCGATTCGAATTGTATGATTCAATTTATTCCGATATATTTTATATTTCGATTCATTGGTTTGCGTAGGTTTACTCAAAAATTTCTTATATAATCTGTGCTTATTCTTTATAGATTTTACGATTCCGTTAGAAATCCATGGATTATCCGACCTATTCAAATGTGCCTTACTTACTTTCTTTAGTGGGAAGTGTTTTTCATATAAATGAGTGAAGATTTTTAGGAATTCGTTATATAGTTCATTAGGGTCATTAAACCTTTTTAAATTGTTCCAATTCACTTTATCAAGAGCTTCCGAAAAAGCTTTTAAATTGTCTTCAGTGATTCTTCTTCGTAATGTAACGTTGTTATCATTCTTAACTTTAATTGGGTTATTGTGGTCGATCAAGAATATTGGTAAGTGATCAGATAAGTCATTCAATAGAATTCCACTAAAATAATTAGTGGGTTTGTTAGTAAAAATATTGTCTATCAAAGTGGCTGAAGAATTTGTTATTCTTGTTGGCCTATTTATCGTGGGTACTAACATCGAAGATATCATTTGATTAAGAAAATTACTTGAATTATTACAGTGTTTATATTTTAGTAAGTCAATATTAAAATCACCCAGAAGATAACAAATTTTGCCTTCCTTGTCAATAGCAGTTAACAGATCCGTTAATTTACTATCAAACTCATCGTATTTGTTATTTGGTGCTCTGTAGATCACTCCAGTAAGTGAATTTTTTAGAGTTGGAATTAATGATTTCAATAAAAAGACATTCAGCAATACTAGAATCCATAGTTAAATCGTTTCTCAATTTAAAATCTATATTATTTCTTACATACATACAGACACCTCCACCAAGTCTTCCATCTCTACTGACCGTAATCAGTTTATATCCTGGTATGGCATAGTATTCAGTATCATTATTGTTAAGCCATGTTTCAGTAAGAGCTATGATTGAGAAGGGATAGTTAAGGAGATTTATGTAATCCAAAAATGAGTCAAATTTGTTTCGCAAACTGCGAATGTTGACATGTAATAAAGACATGTTTCCTTTTGATGCTAACCTGTCAACATGATATGTAAATTCATTGCTTAAGTAATATTTGTTTGCTGAAATTTTACAGTTGTTAAAGTAATTAGCATCCGGATCATGTTGCATAGTATTATTATTCTTGGTATCATACTGGAACAAATCAAGGATTGAATTTTCAGAAATCATTGCTAATCATATCAAAACTAGTTCAAAAATTACTATTATTATTGGTTAATTTAAGAAAAAAGACTTTAAAGTTATAATTAAGTACATGTTCATTTGTACGTGCTGTTTAAGGACGATAAAGTTGGCCAGAAATGTATAACTTATCTTTTGATAGTACTGCCTTTTTGCCTTCTTGCTTTGCTTTCTTGAAGATAGGATAAAGTTTTTTACGTACTTCATTTATTTCTTTTGGGAACTGCTCACTTATGGCAAATGATGTTCCCTTGAGTTGATGAGCATTCTTCCTTGCCATCTCCTTGTCTTGGTACTTTAGGAATTTCGCCACGAGTGGTCGAGGTTGAGATGAACCGCGTCGGAACGCCCCCAATCTATGTGCTCTATCGATCTCAATACTGTGAGCGGAGTCTTCAATCTTTAAATAATTTTCCAAGAAATTATGGACAACCTCAATTGGATTCTCTTCTGGCTTTTCCGGAACATTAAAGAATAATAAATTGTTCCGCATCGAGCGCGCTTTAACATCGACTATCTCAGCTTCAAGCTTTGTCTTGATCTTTAGAACATCTTCAAACTTATCCTCTATATCTTTCAGCCGATTATCAAAATTTGTTTGGCTATGTCTCATGTCTTCCATAGATTCGTATTGGTAATCAAGCGAATGCTTGATATCTCTTATATCTGTATCCATAACGTCTAGGCGTCTTTCGATGGCGTCGAGTTTATCGAGTTTCTTGAGCTTCTCGTGAACTGATAATAGAATTTCTTTAAAATCAGAGATGTCCATCTCGGAGTCTTCATTATCAACCTTCGCTTGCTTGGTAGCAGGCTTCATAGGTGTACTCGTTGAGGAGTTATTTAGATTTTTTGCGGAGCGTTTAGTATTTGCTGCCATACCTGATTCCTGATACCTGATACCTGAATGAAGAAGTTTATTTACGAATGGCTCTATATAATTCATTTGGGAAATTATGAAGACCTATGAACAATATTTATAAAAATAACTTCTTCATTCAACTTCCTCCCCCCTGATTATTTTCATTACCATGGTTACCAGTGATATCCACAACCCTAACTTTAACCCTAAAGCCCCAGGTTTCAAATATAGGGATCAGAAGATATTGGGGGTTGGGGCAGGTCCTTGTCTTCCTCCCCCTCCCCCCCCCCCCCCCCCCTCCCCCCTCTGATTCTTTTCATTACCATGGTTACCAGTGATATCCACAACCCTAACTTTAACCCTAAAGCCTCAGGTTTCAAATATAGGGATCAGAAGATATTGGGGGTTGGGGCAGGAGGTCCTTGTCTTCCTTCCCCCCCCCCCCCCCCCCCCCCTGATTCTTTTCATTGCCATGGTTACCAGTGATATCCACAACCCTAACTTTAACCCTAAAGCCCCAGGTTTCAAATATAGGGATCAGAAGATATTGGGGTAGGGGCAGGAGGTCCTTGTCCTCCTCCCCCCCCCCCCCCCCCCCCCCCCAACTTTTAATTAAAAATCAATGTGCGGTTTTGTTAGAGCTCCTTTGAAAATTGAAATATAAAGAATGATAAAACGAAACTGAGACATTTCGAAAAGAAACCGAAAATCTCTACTGTAGTTTTTGGTAGATATTACGCTTCACGACTGCACAAACTGAAACAATTACCAAAACTAATCACAGCCACAATAATGTAGCACGATTTAGAATTGAAAAACTCGGTCCCTATTCAAAATAGGTTCAAAATCCAAAATGCCAAAATCCTGGATCCGCAGTTCACGCTTCCATTCCGTCCTTTACTTTATGTATTTAAAGATCAGTGTCTGAATCTGACCATCTTCAAGAGAATACTGATCGAACAGTGGACGTCCACGAGAGCGTAGGTACGTAACTTCTAAGTCTTCGCAAGTAACGACATATCTTGCATGACAACCAAAGTGCATATTCGGCCAAGCAGTCATTTTAAATCCAAATTGATATCGCTTACTGGGGTCCATCCTGACTGGATCAAGGAAAAACACAGGAAATCCATAATAAAGACCATCAATCTTGTTCTCTTCAGCTTCAAATATAGATTGGTATCGCCACAGGGTCTTTAATCGTCTTCCTGACATCTCTTCCACTTCACGAAAATAGAGGGTAACATCATGACTACAGCCCTCACTTCCAAACAGCCTGGCTCCTATCAGAGTGACAGCTTTATTAACACGAAAATCGATAACAGAATGGTACTCATCACTGAGTGGTGCAATACGAATGGAATCAAATCGATTATTTGGGATCAAAAGACGGTCTTCGGCTGATCTTTCTTTTGTTGAAAACAATGAAGTAACCGCTGGAAGATTATTGTAAACCTGGATCAACTCTGTCACTTCGTCCAATTTAAGAACTTTGGTGGGCAGTACTGCTTCGGCAAACTCCTTTTCTGACATCAGTGGAAATCTGATCAGTCTGATGACCTCTTCTCCAAGAATGGCTCGTTTAGTTTCACCATTGCAATCTAATCCCTTTTCTTGGATCTGCTTTGAAACCCATCGATCTACAGCTTGAAACAACGAAACCTCTTTGATTCGAAGCCCATCTCTAGCAAGAACCTGGCAAATCAATTCATTAGAAGAATCCAGAAATTGTGCAGATGATACGGCTGGATGGGTTTCAGTATCAACAATGTCCCAACAGTGTTGTTCGAGTTCTTTGTCGCCCATTTTGGACACTTCGGGTAAAATACTAAACACACTTTCTGGTTTAAGTTCTTTTTTAAGATATTCTCTGCATTTGTCCGCAAGAAATGGCATCATGTACTTGTCAGCAAGGTACAGTACTTCCATAACGTTACTTCCGGTCAACGTGACCTCACCTGAATGCACATAGCGAAGCAGTTCGTGTAGTCCTTCTTTGGTGCAGTCTGGTAGATCGATAGTTGGTCTAGTCTCTGCTAGTTGTCCATAAAACATGGCCTCAAAGACAGGACTACTGATAGCCAGGATGTACTTGTTCGCTGGAATAGTGACTTTGTCTCCATCACAGTCTACAACCGAGAACTTTACATCACAGAACAAGGACTTGTTGAACGCGTATTCACTACGTTCTCTGACGGTAGACAGTTGAAGTTGCCAGTTCAAAGACTCCATTGTACGCTTCAGGTATTAAGATAATAAACTGAGGTATTTTGTGTGAATAACGACCATAAAAACTACTTCTCCCAGCATCTATCGCAGGTGCTTGCTTCGATAAATGGCAAATGTAGTTCTATGCCAGGCGTTCCACGCGTATATTGCGAAGGGACTGAAACCGACACAGGTAACCCAATCTCTGGTTTTGTTGTCGTTTTTAAATCGTCTGAATTGCAATATTGACAAAGCATCCAAGATAAGTACAATATACTAGCAAACAACCGATGTTTTAGGGACATTTATTGATTGCCTGTAATTTGACTTTTTTACCTTGTGAAGATCAGACAATAAAAAGGTTGGTCTACCTGTGGTGAAGAAGAGTGAACTGCATAAAAGGAAATCACTCCAGTTTCGAGTTGTTTTATAGACACCGCTGTCCTCCTTGACAAAAGACGTGTTAATTACTCGTGCCCAGGCCTAAGGCCAGGGTACGAGTCTTAGATTGGAGCCCGTCTTTTTTTGTTTTGTTACTGGTAGTTGTCGCGAAATGGAAGATGGAGACAAGAAGTCTGACCACAAGAGAGATTACAAATCACAAACCAATCAGGCGGAACCGGAGGTCAAGGGGCAAGTTCATCTGTCAGAATCAATCACGTAAAGATATCTAGCTGACTATAGTTCTCCAAATCTAAGTATGTTTTCTCGATGTTGGTCGTTTATACAAATTCTGAGATGGCCCGGTATTATATTGTCGAGTGCCGGGCGATTCCAAATTCTGTATGTTCTACCGAGTCACCCAACAAGTACTGAACCAAACACTGATTTGATCTATTTGACTATAATCGTTATCTCAGATCTAAACATTGAGAAATGTTTTTAAAAGTCGTGAATACAGCTATGATGACTAAGCACAATCTGCAATCGAGTATGACTGTGAACGAGCTCGAGAATGATAACACTAAAGCAACTCTTGCTAGACAGGTTTCACACATCTCGTAATTGGAGGGACGGAATATTCCCGTCCTATCTAATCAACGAGCTAATTCTGAATGGCTTGAGTTTCCTTGCCAGGATTGACTACTTATGAAGTGGCTCAAAGAAAATTGTCTGGGGTGAGAATGAAAACGTGTGTTCCTGATCTCTTCGTTCTTCACAGCTCAGTCCCTCACCGAATGGAAGGTGGAGGCCCATATACAGTATACTTCTTTCATGCTACAATGCATCCCCGCGCTCAATCGCACCAGGGCACGAGTGAACGCTTATTAAAGCGTCTAGTTATAAATGGTTTCTATTGTTGAATGTCAACACCTTTGCGCATTCTCGTCCTTATTTGTGCATAATTTAGGGACCGGTCATTATTAATGTAGGGGGGGGGGGGGGGGGGGGGAAATCATAGGGGGGGGGGGGGGGGGGGTCAGGTGAATTTTTAAATAGGACAGGGGGTGGGTTATGATTAAAATAACTATCAGAAGGGGGGGGGGGGGGGTTATGAGTTTTCCTTGAAGAGCCTTAATGTTAACAAAGCCAATGAGGAACAAACAAGTTTATTAGAATGATTAATTGATTCTAAAAGAGAATAACACAGGCCACTGGTATAATAAAACCAGAGTAAAAGTAATTAAACAGATCCATGGCCTAATTATAAAATTATTGGAAACACTATGGAAAGATCTAGATTGATATTTTAACATTTTGCTTCATCACTGATACTGCATACTTTCAAATCTTATATCAGTCTTCCATAGTGTTTCCAATCAGCTCATATGAATCAAGTGCAAAGCACCCTTGTTTCACTAGTAAGAATATAATGAGCCATCTACTCCCCAAACAACATTGATCCAGAAGTGGACGTACGACAAGTCAAGACGATATGAAGAGTTTGGGAGAGGGGGGGGGGGGGTATGGGAGGGGGGTCATCACTAAAATGTGGATTATGAGGGGGGGGGCTGCTCGCCGTTCTCGCGTGCCTTAAGGGGGGGGCCTTGGCAAACTTTATCTTCCGGCAAAAAAATTTATCCCCCCCCCCCCCCCCCCCCCCCCCCCCCCCCCCCCCCCCCCCCCCCCCCCCCCCTACATTAATAATGACCGGTCCCTTACACTGAATTGAGGCTATAAGCCTGAGCAAATTAAATGTGTCTTTTGTAAAGGAGTACAGCGGTGTCTAAACAACTCGAAACTGGAGTATTTAGAATTCGGTGGTGCGTATATATGTTGCACAGCATGGGGAAAGAAGCCAAGTCGTTTATAAACACATTTTGGGCATATCAAGTCCTGAACAGCAGATAGAAATAAACAAATTGGCAAATTTTTAATCCAATACCTTGCTTTGTCAGTAACAAAGTTTTTGAAAATCAATATTTTTGAAGATTGACTTTGGTTAATTTCTATCACTAAAGATTTTGGACTTTGTCATAAAAGTAATTTGCCTTAATTCAAGGACTGTTTCGACTTGGCACTCTGTATTGACGCCATCTGCAACGTATTATTTTCATTGCCATTGTTACCATGGTTACCATTGAAAGCCATATAGAGCTCCACAACCATAACTCTAACACTAAAGCACCAGGTTTGAAATTCTAAGTTATTTTCCTAATTGAATAGCCAGTCATCTCGAGATCTCACGAAATAGAACTGCTTTCGTCAACAAAGTGTGGATCACCATATCTCATCACATTCATTATATTCATCTGATTCATTACAATCATTATATTCCCTTTTTCTCCAATTATGGTTATCTTATTATCCATTGGCCTGCCTAGATAAGTTATTACTGTTTGCAGGTCGGCAATGCAGCATCAAAATTGGAAATTCAAGCTCAATTGTGATTAAATGAATCTGAAATCTGATTTGTTTTTCATTGTAATTATGTGATTAAGGAGAAAAAAATATGAGGTAACGTGGCCAGGACTTTTCACACCCTCAGGAAGAAGTTAGGGTTAGGGTTAACTCAAAACTAGGGTTAGGGTAACGATTCAGGCTTAGGGTTATTTGCCTTAGGGTTAAGTTCTGGAAGCTGGGGTTAGAGTTTGACTGAAGGCTGGCTTTGGGGCTAGAATTAGTCACGTGACAAGCATCACTTCCCCCCCTGGATCACCATAGGATGAATGTGACCATTGGTCTGACTAACATCCATGGCAACTACTTCTTCTCTGAAGTCAAAATTTCACAATGTCCCCCAACTTTGACTTTTTGACGTATGTTCAAATTGGGCTTTTGAGGTCTGTAACAAACACCTCCCCCCTAAGTCCTTCATTCAAGCTTAGTTTCAAATAAAATTTGGCATGGTAGACTTATTGTTTTGCATAGTTTTTGATATCAAAATGTCAAGTCAGTGAAAAAAAAATTTATGGAATGTAAATGAAAGCAAACAGTGATCATTTACATGGCGCACTTTTCTGTGTGTATACAGCTATTTCAAAAAAGGTTGGTGAAGGTTTTGTTGCATCTTGCATCTTGCGCATCTTGCATACATGTACCAAGCCCAAAATGTACATGTATTGTAGATCATATTTAAATAATGTCAGCATGCACATACAGAATAAATATGGCGGTTCCATATTACGAAGACAGACCTTTCGCTGACTCCATTCACATCGCCCATAGTGCATTTCGGCCTTGGTATGCAAGATACAACATGCAAGATGCAACAAAACCTTCACCAACCTTTTTTGAAATAGCTGTATAATCAAATATGCTTTACAAAACTCATAGAGTTAGAGAGATATACAGACAGAGCAGACTGACAAATCTCGAATTGAAAATCTATTAAAATCCAAAATGCAAAAATCCTGGATGAATCTGCAGTTCACACTTCCATTCACTCCTTTACTTTAAGTCTTTAAATATCAGTGTCTGGATCTGACCACCCTCAAGAGAATACTGATTAAACCGTGACTTGTGACAAGAGCGTAGATACGTAACTTCTAAGTCTTCACAAGTAACGTCAGATCTTGCATGACAACCAACGTGCATATTAGGTCCAGCAGCCATTTTGAATGCAACTTGATATCGTTTACCAGTCTCCATGTTGACAGGATTGAGGAAGAAGACAGTAAATCCATAATAAAGACCATCAATCTTGTTCTCTTCAGTTTTAAAGGTAGATTTTAATCGCCACAGGAACATTGACTTATCTGACATCTCTTCCACTTCAAGAAAATAGAGGGTAACATTATGACTACAGCCCTTACTTCCAAACAGCCTGGCTCCTACCACAGTGACATCTTTATTAACACGAAATTCGATAAGAGAAGAGTACACATCACCGAGTGGTTCAGTACGGATGGAATCAAATCGATTATTTGGGATTAAAAGACGGTCTTTGGCTGATCTTTCTTTTGTTGAAAAAAATGCAGTAAGCACTTGATTATTATTGTAAAGCTGGAACATCTCTGTGACTTCGTCCATTATGAGAACTTTGGTTGGCAGCACTGCTTCGGCAAACTCTTTTTGTGACATCAGTGGAAATCTGATCAGTCTGATGACCTCTTCTCCAAGAATGGCTCGTTTAGCTTCACCATTGCAATCCAATCCCTTTTCTTGGATCTGTTTTGAAACCCATCGATCTACAGCTTGAAACAACGAAACCTCTTTCATTCGAAGCCCATCTCTAGCAAGAACCTGACAAATCAATTCATTAGAAGAATCTAAAAATTGCGGAGATGATACGGCTGAATGGGTTTCAGTATCAACAATGTCCCAACAGTGTTGTTCGAGCTCTTTGTCGCCCATTTTGGACACTTGAGGTAAAATACTAAACACACTATCTGGAATAAGTTCTTTTTTAAGATATTCTCTGCATTTGTCCGCCAGAAATGGCATCATGTACTTATCAGCAAGGTACAGTACTTCCATAACGTTACTTCCGTTCAACGTGACCTCACCTGAATGCACATAGCGAAGCAGTTCGTGTAGTGCTTCTTCGGTGCAGTCTGGTAGATC
Source organism: Actinostola sp. cb2023 (assembly GCA_033675265.1). Taxonomy (NCBI): domain Eukaryota; kingdom Metazoa; phylum Cnidaria; class Anthozoa; order Actiniaria; family Actinostolidae; genus Actinostola; species Actinostola sp. cb2023. The sequence goes on along the minus strand of JAUJYZ010001462.1, from coordinate 167,090 downwards.
AATAGTTGGTCTAGTCTCTGCTAGTTGTCCGTAAAACATGGCCTCAAAGACAGGACTACTGATAGCCAGGATGTACTTGTTCGCTGGAATAGTGACTTTGTCTCCATCACAGTCTACAACCGAGAACTTTACATCACAGAACAAGGACTTGTTGAACGCGTATTCACTACGTTCTCTGACGGTAGACAGTTGAAGTTGCCAGTTCAAAGACTCCATTGTACACTTCAGGTTTTAAGATAATAAACTGAGGTATTTTGTGTGAATAACGACCATAAAAACTACTTCTCCAGCATCTATCTCAGGTTCTTGCTTCGATTTGAGGCAAATGGAGTTCTATGCCAGGCATTCCACGCGTATATTGCAAAGGGACTGAAACCGACACAGGTAACCCAATCTCTGGTTTTCAAACTCGTACCCAGAGCCCACTCGTCATTTGGTTGGTCGTGGGCTCTGGGAAACCCAATCTCGTCGCCAATCTCGTCCCCAGAGCCTGCGTTACTTTCGGCCAGCGACGAGAACGTAGGCTCTGGCATAATCCATTTTTTGGGAACAGGATTTCTTGTTCTTCCGGTTTTAGAGCGCATGCGCAAGTTAGCTGGGCAGTTGGTTGTTGTCGATTCAAATTGTCGATTCAGTTTCAGTGGAATCCTTCGAAAGGTTTCATTAGGGAATAGAGTACGCTTTAAAAGCACTTGGTAAAGAAGATACAACAGTAAAAGAAGCGCAGTATCTGAAGTCTTTATTAAAAGCAGTGGTTTTACAGCAGAAGGATATGCGAACAGTTCTTCCTACGGGTTTATATTTACTCGTGTCTACTTTACACATCAGTTAATTATTTGAATCTATCATCTTCATCTTCTCTAGTTATTGTTGTCTCTCCTTCAAATGTATTTCTTTTGAATCTTTCGCCTTCGTAAGCACCTCGATTGGCACCGCCTTTCAGTTGCTAGCCTAAAGAATTAAAATAACATGTCAATGAAACCGTTGAAAAATGTTAATTTTTGTTTTGAACGGAAGTTGGGACACCGGGTTGTTTTGACAACTTTCATTGGATATATTTCATTTCCGGAATCTTGCGCGTGCGTAGTTTCTAAAATGGAATAGCCAATCAAATTGTCTCAAAAATGGATTATGCCAGAGCCTACGTTCTTCGCCGCTGGTCGAAAGTAACGCAGGCTCTGGGGACGAGATTGTCTCGTCGCCAGAGCCGTTATTTCTTACTGCGCATGCTCGACGAAAGAACTTGGCTCTGGAAAAGTCCAATATTTCATGCTTTGTGATTGGTTCTTAGGAAAACAAAGAAAGAAACCGGAAATGAATTGATATTCCTTCAAAACAAACAGATTGCCATGCCCTCTGATATCTTCTTCTAACTAACTGATTGAAAATAAAGATAATTCATATTGTGACCAGGTGGATCAAGGTCCGTTTGGATAGACCGGAGGTACGAGGGAGATTCAGAAGAACGCGATACGCGGCGAGAATGTCGGACTCTCGATAAACACAAAGACAACCACACAGGACGAAGGCTAGCCGGACAGAACTGGTTTATTCAAAGCAAAGATTCGCTTACATAATACGTAGGAAATCCATCCTGACACACCAAAAACCTAGTGCCTTTCGGTTTAGACTTGAACAAGCTATGTGAGCTTCAATAACGATTTCAAATGTAAAAGTTAATTTATAACTAAAACTTCACTTGGCTGCAATAACAACCCGATAACAAACCAGTTCACGTATTAATTTATTACCTCATCATCCTTTCTCTCTTAACTTATTTACTTGATCCACCATCAAGGAATTCAACAGAGAGACGATACATGACGATATATAAGCACAGTGCTTTTTTCAGAGCCAGAGTCAGAGGCGGCGGGTCTATAACGCAGGTAGCAGGTAACAGGTAGCAGGTAACAGGTAACAGGTAACAGGTAGCAGGTAGCAGGTAACAGGTAACAGGTAGCAGGTAACAGGTAACAGGTAACAGGTAGCAGGTAACAGGTAACAGGTAACAGGTAGCAGGTAACAGGTAACAGGTAACAGGTAGCAGGTAACAGGTAACAGGTAAGGTAACAGGTAGCAGGTAACAGGTAACAGGTAACAGGTAGCAGGTAACAGGTAACAGGTAACAGGTAACAGGTAACAGGTAACAGGTAGCAGGTAACAAGTAACAGGAAACAATGGAGGGGAGGAGTGCGAGGAAGGGGCTATCGGACACTCGATGTCATCACTGTGACGTCATCGTCAACGTCACGTTCTGATGCCACCATCAACTACAATAAAATGTTTCCTTGAACCGATATTGTATCAATTTGGTCAATGGGGTTTGTTGGTAAAGGAATTGAATGTGATAATACACATCCATAGCAACGAAGTCTGGCAAATAGGTAAGACCCCCCTAACGGGGTTCCACTGTACATCCTGTTGGTATAGTAACATAAATCAACACAACAAATTTGGTAATGTCTTCAATTAATTTATTATTATTATTAATTAGTTTTTGAAAAGAAGAACAGTAAATAGATATAGGTTTTGGCGGGATTTTGGTCATGTGACCAAATGAAACACGAAATTTGTAGAAAGGAATTTCGGAAAACTACGCTGGGGGTCCGAATCTGCGTTTCTCTACTAAGTTTGCGGTGAAATCATAAACGTGAACTATTAATTGATGCCAACGAGTTTCTTTCAGTACTGGCTGACTTTTTCAGTCTTTTTCAGTTGGCGAGACTAAGATTAGAATCAGTACAAAACCGGAAATGGTGTACTTCCATCCCGTTAGTGCCTGCTGCTCTGGACTGTTCCAAGTCCGACGTCACACAGGGAAAACTTGTAGTCAGTGGAGAGGTGATGCGACAACTGAACAACGTGCACAAACGTATGATGTTCATAGAGTTTGGTCTCACCCTTGATTGAGCTCAGTGTCAAATGAGAATTAGAACAATGTTGTGATTTTTTCATTCACATTGTTATTTGCATGGTCTCATTGAGCTCAGTTTCAAATGAGAATTAGAATTGTTTTTTCATTCACATTGTTATCATACTGTTACTGTTCTTTGTTTTCAAAATCTAGTTAATTATCTTCAATTAATTACCAAATTTGTTGTATATATTGATTTTTAATATACCAACAGGGTAATTACTATGTACGTAATTACTACATATCTTGTATATATTTTTGACGATATATTATGTGTGTTGGAATCAAACTTAAAGTGCTACTATGATGAAATTTTGCGAGGTTGATGTTTTTGCATTTTTAGTATCCTGGTCAGTATGTTTATTAACTGGCATATCCAACCCGTTTTTCGTTACGATAAAAATAACTTCCACGAAATGTACAAACTTTGTACAAATTTCGAGCCAGCCATTATTCAAACTGGTTCCTGGCCGGTGACTAATTGTACAATAGAAGTGACGTCAGTTTCTCAACATCGTTCATCGCAAATTCGTCGCATGGCTAATTTACACGCATCAACACTGCCATTTTTTGGCGATTCAAGACACTGTTTCTTGTTCAAATGTTTTAATCATGATTAAACTAAAAATACAGTGTAGGGAGCCGTGCAGCGACGCGTTCACATTGAGAAACTGACGTCACAGTCTATTGTTCGCAGGAACACGATTTAGTAATGGCGGACGTATTTTTGCCTGTTTTGAGAGTCCAATATTTCACTCCTTTATTCTTATATCGACTTAAAAACAACTAAAACTGCTATCTTGGAGCTTAAAAGACTATTTTACGAATAAATTATTTATTCAGCAATCATACGAATTTCGTCATAGTAGCACTTTAAGATAGTTGGACGTGATCATTAATAAAAAATTACAGGTAAATTTACTAACCTGAAATTGTCAGCCTGCTACCAGAAAAAAACACTCATATAAAAAACACTCACGAGTCGATCATTTGTATATTATTCAATGATTATGTTCGTTATTATATCATACTGTTTCTATTCTTGCTTTTCAAAAACTAATTCATAATAATAATTAATTAATTGAAGACATTACCAAATTTGTTGTGTTGATTTATGTTACTATACCAACAGGATGTACAGTGGAACCCCGTTAGGGGGGTCTTACCTATTTGCCAGACTTCGTTGCTATGGATGTGTATTATCACATTCAATTCCTTTACCAACAAACCCCATTGACCAAATTGATACAATATCGGTTCAAGGAAACATTTTATTGTAGTTGATGGTGGCATCAGAACGTGACGTTGACGATGACGTCACAGTGATGACATCGAGTGTCCGATAGCCCCTTCCTCCCACCCCTCCCCTCCCTTGTTTCCTGTTACTTGTTACCTGCTACCTGTTACCTGTTACCTGCTACCTGTTACCTGTTACCTGTTACCTGTTACCTGTTACCTGTTACCTGTTACCTGCTACCTGTTACCTGTTACCTGCATGTTACCTGTTACCTGTTACCTGTTACCTGTTACCTGTTACCTGTTACCTGTTGCCTGCTACCTGCTACCTGCGTTATAGACCCGCCGGAGTCAGAGGATTGTAATCATAAACGAGCGGCAAACATTGATAAATTAACGATTTGCCGTATTAAACCAGTGGGTAAAACTACTAAAGTATCATTGTTGAGTATTACAATGTTCTTCATGGCGTCGTATTGCTTCGTTCAAGATGAAAGCTTTCATCCAAACCCATTTTCTTGAGGGCAAACAGCTCCATCGCGATCGAGAGAGTCCGCTATCAGTTGTTTCCGGTAAGTCTCTTTTATGCGCATGTCACAAAATACCCAGATTCTGGGTTCCGGTCATTGGACTTTTCCAGAGCCAAGTTCTTTCGTCGAGCATGCGCAGTAAGAAATAACGGCTCTGGGGACGAGATTGTGGGAAACCCTGTTGCTCGGTCGTCAAATTTTGACGACCAAGTCGTCAGAGCGCACGCTCATACTAAAGACCGCTGCGAGCGGGTACTGTGGAAGAGTCTACTAGCTACGTAGTGTTTACGTTGGTTCGAATTCAAACAATGTAACAAGCTAGTACACAAGTTTGTACATTTATCTTCGTGTAGCCAAAGCCCTTCGACGTTCATCATCAGTTCTTCTCTGGCTCTGCAGTTGCGATAAAGGCTGGACGATGATAAATACATGTTCTAATACAATCTTGCATGTGAGCCTTCCTGTCTTCCGATTTGTTATTGTCAGGTTTCTCTTGAATTATAAAAATATTCCTTTGAATACTCAAAGCGAGTACGATCGATTGTGTACAGTACGTCTTCTCCGTGGTAGGTCACTGCAGCCGTTAATATAATTTATGTATTGTTGGATCTCCCTTTACGAATTTATGTCTACACAGTCAATGAGTCACTCTCGATCATTTCCATTGATTTATAATTCAAAAAAGGTATATATTTTTTGAAAATAATATTGTATCAGAAATTACTACAACCGTCGCTGTCATTCGTTTCGTTCGCTTTGCAAGTTTGAATCTTTGTTTATCTCATGGACCAATCAAATACGATCATTCATTGTTGATTTCAACAACCAATGAAATTCGCTAAAATTTCAGGGTTCCCCAGGGTGGGTGAGTTCACTTGGTTTTGGAAGTATGAAAAGAGGGGATCACTTGGTTAAGGGGGGTTGTATCACTGTAAGGCTCCTACGATTCGGCCAGAAGTTCAATTTTCTGTCAGTTTAAACTTTGCTGGAAACTACTCTCAGAAGGCAGGAAATGCTTTTTCAGAGACCCTATACTTGAGAAATTTTCGGGGGTGCATGCCTTCCACCCCCTCAACCCCCCCCCCCCCCCCCCCCCCCCCCCCCTAGGAACTCGGACTTCGCCGCTCGCCACATTGTGCTCCCTAATACCGTTCTTTTACGAGCCTGCTATGGTTTGTATTATTGTGTAAAAAATGTCTTGCCTTAATGATTTAAAATACATTTCGACGCAATTTAAAGTATTTTGATATCATTACAATATTTCTAAATTTCACTACACCGTCAGGAGCCCATTAGTAGGAGCGTCCATCTAATATGACTAGGTCACAGCGCATTACATGATAAATCTATTTTTAATTAGATCAGTATTTCACGCGAAAAACACCTTGACCAATCAGAGTATGGATAATTTAGCCAATCAGAACTCACTAAATCAGTAACAGGCAGACAAGACAGAGAAGCGAGCTTTTCATTCAAACCTTTCGAGTTCAAATTTGAGCCAAGAGAGCGATTATACAAGTAAAGAACAGCTAGAGCAGTCCACCTTAAAGTAAGCCTCAGATGAATCGGTAAAGCGAGTATCTTCTGCATGGTGCAAGGAAAGGGAATACACAACTGTCACAAGCGACTCCAGCGCCGAGGACGGCAAATCTCTCAGCTCGGCTTTTCGAGAAAATCCTGATGCGTAAACGTTCACGAAAATTGAAATACAAAATGTGAGATTCAGTCGATCGGAAATGACTAGCTCAGCTGAAATCTCCTTTCAAGCCTCTTCTTCGAGTAAATAAAGGATTTTATAAAGAAAGAAATCCTTGTAGTTATTTTATGGCGAGTGATTTTAAAGCTTTTCAAGTGTTCTCCCAACATCCCGCGTGTTGATACTGGAGAGCCTGATAAAACATTGAAAATCGTTTTATAAAGCTTAATCACAGTAATAATATTCAATGTTTCTAGCTGGGGCTGCATTGAGCCTGAGTCGGCATATAATGTTGAAAAGCACTGCATGCAGTGATGATTTACATATATTACTTATTTAGTTACTGTCTTTGCGCGCTTGCTTTTTTTTTCCTTGTCGAAAAAGCACTGGAAATGTGAAGCCTGGGAATGGCAACAATTATCAATTTGAAAAAATTCCTGCAGAGAAATACAGGTAGAAAAAATATATGTGCCCCAAAAAAATTTACCCTACAAAGGTTTCTATTGATCCACCCTTAGCATATCTTCCCAAATTGAAAAATCACTGAAATATTTTGCAGGTGAATAATTTTTGAGTTTTTGATATCAGAAATTGGGGTCACCGCGCTTGTTTCAGTAATATTGGGCAGAATAGACCATGCGTAATCGTGTCACGGTGTTGAAACGGCTCAAATAAATTGTGGAAATGCTTTTCTGAAACCGATTTACTTTTATTTCAATAACACCATTTTAACAAAGGTGATGCAGTACCTAAAATTCCATAAGAATATTACCAATTGAGTCATTTACACCCGGGTTTTGACCTAATTTATGCCTTCCCGCCATTTTCGTATGCAAGTCGAGAAAATGACACGGAAAACGCGAAATAAAAAAGACTTCCCAAATTGATTTTTCTAAATTGATTTTTTTCACAAAAGATGTGAAATCGGTAGTGTAAATAAAATATACAATAAAAAGTGATGGTCACCGTGCTTCTTTTGGACTGCTCGATGTCGTACGGTTAGCGCGCTCTTCAACTAAGCTTTTTATTCAAATACGCCACATAATCCTCCACTTTCTTGCCATTTTTTTCACACCATTCTTGTTCTTTTTTTAATCAAAAATCCATAGTTTCGGTGTCACGCAGTGTTTACAACACCAAATTATTATTTCACGTAATAGGTCACGCAATACGTCACGCCATATTAGATATGCGCAGTAGAATTGCGCAATGTAAAACTAAGGAATTATACCTTAAAATTATTATTATTTATAATGAAGGCAAATACGAGAAGTGATATTCACATGTTTACTTTAATATTTCAAACAGAAATCCACTGTTCATCATCAGCTAAGTACAAATGCAAGTATTTATATTTATACCTTGTGAATATCAGGCGTACAGAGATTGGGCTACCGTGGTGAAGAAAAGGGAACTCGGTAGAGTTCGTCCGTACGTTCGTTCGTTCCGCTCAAAATTTGTACATCGGGGATTTCTTGTATTTCTATTGGTCTTTCTAATCCACAACTTGTTCTTGTGTTTATACAATTCCAATAACCACCTTTTTGGAGTTGTTGACATTTGTCCGTCGTGCCATGACTCGAGGCAAATGCCGATAAATCGCCAAGCTTTTCCCCGACAAAAACAGTAATTCTGGTAGCCATTTTGAAAACATTAGTACCCAAGCCTCTATTCCACAGGGAAACCAAGTTTTCTGGTCCCAGACTCCCTTTGATAATCGATTAAATTTGACTGAAAAAGGCTGAGAATTTAAGAGGATTGGCCGATTGGGACCTGGGCCCCAATTTAAAATTTCTCGCGGAATTTGCGAATTCTGCATCGGAAAAATATATAAACACGGTGTTTTGGGAAAATAAATACAGCATTATTTTTCATAATGTTTATAAATTATTGGAATGTTTTATTTTTGCCATTTAACCAAAACCACGATCATGACATGATTTCTTGGGCAATATTGTGTGCCGGATGATTTGGTAACGAAATTCCATAGTTGGTTGCTAATTTTTTGTCCAGTCTCCGTTGGTTATATCATTATCCAGAATGGACTGTTGCTCAGGTGAACTGTTGCTTAGAGAGTTATTCTAATAGCATTCTTCACTGATAAGGATTTAATTTGTCCAACGGTACACCCCTTGAACAACTGGAACCAGATGCTCTACAAGTCTAGCTTGTGAATAGTCTCTCCAAGGGGAGGGGATGGAAGGGGAGGGGAAAGGGGAAAAGAGGGAAAGGGAGAGCCTGTTCACACACTACACTATTATTGTACCACTGAGTTCTTATGACAACATTCACAGATAATTCTAATTTGTATCTATGCATGTACATGTTCACGCTCGCTAGCTTACGTATATATAGTTCATTGGTTCATCATGAAAGCGCTCAGCTGCCGTTCAGGCCTAGTTTTCACTCAGTGTGATTCAAACATAAGCACAAGCATTAGAATCTGTTTAAAACGGACCGACGCATAACTCAAGCAGAAGAAAATGAAAAACGTTTCGTCTTTGTGCTTCCGCTTATGCGTGCTTGTGCATGCACTTAGATAGTGAAAAGCAGGGTTTAAACGGATTAGGAAGGAGTAGGATTAGGGAGGAGTAGGATTAGCTAGGAGGAGTAGGATTAGGGAGGAGTAGGATTAGGGAGGAGTAGGATTAGCTAGGAGGAGTAGGATTAGGGAGGAGTAGGATTAGGGAGGAGTAGGATTAGGGAGGAGTAGGATTAGGGAGGAGTAGGATTAGGGAGGAGTAGGATTAGGGAGGAGTAGGATTAGGGAGGAGTAGGATTAGGGAGGAGTAGGATTAGGGAGGAGTAGGATTAGGGAGGAGTAGGATTAGGGAGGAGTAGGATTAGGGAGGAGTAGGATTAGGGAGGAGTAGGATTAGCTAGAAGGAGTAGGATTAGGGAGGAGTAGGATTAGGGAGGAGTAGGATTAGCTAGGAGGAGTAGGATTAGGGAGGAGTAGGATTAGCTAGGAGGAGTGGGATTAGGGAGGAGTAGGATTAGGGAGGAGTAGGATTAGGGAGGAGTAGGATTAGGGAGGAGTAGGATTAGGGAGGAGTAGGATTAGGGAGGAGTAGGATTAGGGAGGAGTAGGATTAGGGAGGAGTAGGATTAGGGAGGAGTAGGATTAGGGAGGAGTAGGATTAGGGAGGAGTAGGATTAGGGAGGAGTAGTGTTGGAAATGCTCGACGCTGTTCTCTCCAACAGATCACAAGTCTTGATTTTTACTGATTTTATTCTTGAAAAGCACAGTTTGTTCACATAACTAGACTCAGAGCAAGACTACAACTCGCAAAATCTCAAAGCTACAACCTCATGTATATCACGTGATCAATTGCTAGCCAATCACATCTCAGTAAAACTACTGAAACTAAGCAATGTCAATCAAACTCACTCATGTGTAAAATAAACAAACCGATATCAACATCTCGTTTCCGTCACACTCCTCTGTTCATTTCCGCAGGTGGATGAACACTGCAGCGTCACACAATGATGCTATATGTCCAAATATAGATATCTGATCAGTCCTCTCAAGATATTACTGTCTCAGTCCAACTCGTCCTCCTCAAGAACCTCTTGTATGCGCGCCCTGGCAGCCACCGCTGCTTCTCGCTGCGGCCGGAATGCAGACGCATCTGCGTTGAGCCGCTTCGCTGCCTCAGGTGGGCCTCTGTCGCAAGACAACTCTAGTAGATAGAGGTGCTGTACCGGACGCTCGAGCACTCCCTGTCCCACGCGCAACTTGGCTCCTCGCAGGATTCCATCACGTCCGATTATGAGCTCCTCGATGATCCCAAGTTTCCATATTGGTTCCTATTCTCTTCTCCCTTGATGATCACAACATCTCCCCTGGCAAGCACAGGCGTCTTGCTATCATGTTTCATGTTGTGCCTCTCTCTTAAACTTCGCACGTACTCCCCTGTCCAGCGCACACACACAGCTCGCTTTCACTCTCGAAGGTACTTTGCTCTCTTCCTGAGATCCTGGTACGTCCTCCACGTGGTGAATTTCTAGCTCTGGGATGACATTGGACTGCGTGTACAACAGAGTGTTGGGCGTGAGCACTGGTAACTGATGGTCATCCTCGACATAACTCAGAGGCCTACTGTTGAGGGCTACCTCTACGTCCAGGAGTCCAGGAGTCCAGGAGACCCCGTTCGATACTCTTCTGCAGAGCCCGCTTCACAAGGCCAATCAAACGCTCAAACTGACCTCCCCACCATGGGGCGCGGCTGAGATTAAACTGCCAGATGATGTTGTTCTGAGCAAGAATACTGTGAAACATCTCGTCGTTCATCACAGCTCGTATCCACTTGGCTGCCCCCACGAAGGTCCGCCCATTGTCGGAGTATACTTTCCTATGGCGCCCTCGCCTTGCTACGAATCCCTTGAGGCTCTTGATAAAATTACTAGTCTCTAGAGTTGGCAGTAGCTCTAGATGCACTGCTCTGGTGAGGCTGCAGGAATACAACAGAATGTAAGCCTTACCCTCCTTCTTCTTGGAGATCTTATAGGTCAACGGACCTGCATAGTCGATACCGATTACCTCAAAGGGAGTCTACCCTTCAGTTCGATCCTTCGGTTGCGGGGCTGAGGGGGGTTCACCACATGCTACCGCCTGGAAATGCTTACAACCCGCACATCCCTTAACTACCTTCCTCACCAGCCTGCGCAGTCGGGGTATCCAGTACTGTTCGCTCAATTTGGTCATGGTCAAGGCCACACCTCCGTGCAGTGTGGCCTTGTGTGCCTCCTCCACTAACTTCTCCGCATAGATAGTGGTGTCTGGAACATACACGGGGTACTCCCCCTGGATCCGCCCACAACGTACAAACTAACACACCGTCCTTGTTGGGCTTAAGGTTGAGCCTCAGCTAGCTTGTCTTCCTCAAACTTGTCCAGCCCAGCTTGACGTCGCTGTACTCTAGTAAGTCAGAACATCCTCTGACGGTCTATCTCCTCTGTGGTCAGCGGTCCTTCCAGCCTCTCGCTCCGTTGACACCTCAGGTTGTGTACAAACCTCCGCATCCAAACTCCGACCCTCAGGGTGCGCCAGAGGTTGGTCCTGGACAGCAACTGGTCCAGCTCATTGGCTTCCTCCACTGCCAGGGCGAATACCTCCTTTATAACCTTAGCCTCCGCTTTGGTCTCAGGGGTTGTTGTCGTAACGATATCTGCAGGCCAGGCAGATGGGTTTGCTAGCCAGTCTGGTCCCGTCCACTATAACGCGTTGTCTGCATTGACTGGCCCACCACGGCTCCCCAGGTCTGCTGCATTCTCACTTGTTGACACGTGCCTCCAGATAACACCCTCATGCTCTTTGATCTTACGCACACGGTTGCCAACGAACTGCATGTATAGTCTCCGTCTCCAGTAATCCATTACAAGGCCATTCGGCTATCTAGCCATCCATACATGGACTGAACTGGTAACCACGAGATAGCATCCCGCACATTGGTCAACAGGTTAACAGCCATGTGAGCCGCAACAAGTTCTAGCCGTGGTATGGTTAGCCCTTGCTTAGCTAGGCGCGCACGTGCTGCGACAAGCCCTTGGCTCACTCCTGATTCCTGCTCAACAACTGCATACATTGCCGCAGCCACACCTCGACCACTCGCATCCCCAAAGGCATGAAGCGCGATGGTTTCAGTAGGCTCCCCAGCCTTCACTAAAGCTCTGGGAGTGTTCACTAGTAAGGGAAGTCCCGTCTCCCACTTGTTCCAACGTGTTACAAGCTCCGCTGGGATCTCTGCATCCCATCCACACTTCTCACATGCATCACGATACATGAGCTCCCCTTGCAAAGTGACCGGTGACACCAGCCCAAGAGGGTCATACACCTTTGCTACTTTGCCTAGAATACCCCTCTTAGTCGGTGCCGCCGGCCCCTTTGGGAAGGTTACTCAAATTGTGTCACCGTCCTTATCCCATTTCAAGCCCAGGAGCCCGCATTCTCCTGACTTGAGCTGAAGCTGCTGTTTTGCATAGCTATCAGCAGTGTCACTATCCTGTTGGTCTAGTTCCAGTTCTCTCGCATTAGAGTTCCACTTATGCAGTTCAAACCCAGCCTTGCCGAAGATCTCTGTAGCAGTGTCCTTAGCTGCTCGTGCGTCCTGCACTGTCTGACCTCCTAGTAGTAAGTCATCAACATATAGTCCTTGCTCAATGTCCCTCACAATGTCTGGGTGTTCCTCGCGCGTGGCTTTAAGGTGCTGTTGGATGACTCCCCCAAGAAGAAAGGGGGATGGTCCCAATCCGAACAGAGCTCGAATGAACCGTAGCTGCCTTATCTTGCTTGGGTCCTCCTTGTCAATCCAGTGGAAGCGGAGAGCATCTCTGTCTGCACTACGGATACGCACTTGTAGAAATGCTTTCCTGATGTCTCCTGCAACCACAACCCCATGAAATCTCGCACTGACTAGAACTTTCCATATCTGGTTCTGGAGGGGAGGGCCTATGTCCAAGCAGTCGTTAAGCGATGGCCCAGTAGCACTTCCCCTCGCAGAAGCGTCATAGCTAGACAACACGTAGCTTGGTAGTCTCAGAAGTCTCGCTCCTTCACAATCGGCTTGTGCGGGATATAAAACTCCCTCCCCACAGCAGGTGCCTCAGCAGATTCCACAACACCATCCTTAATCTGCTCCTGAATTACTGCGTCATAAGCATCGAGTAGACAATCTCGCTTGAGTTTCCGCATTAAACTGTCAAGGCTTTTAAGACTGCCCGCCTTGTTGTTGGCCAATGGAGGATGATCCCCCTTCCAAGGGAGTCCTGTTTCGTACCACCCTTCTGGGCTTCTCTGTAGTTGCTCAACAAACTCATCATGCACAACACCATGATCCCCACTGTGCACATCCTGGAATCCAAGCACATCTAATCGACATAACTCATCATAATCTCCGACCGCAGTGTGTAGTGTGCAGTGTGTAGGATTATGGAGGAGTAGGATTAGGAAGGAGTAGGATTAGGGAGGAGTAGGATTAGGGAGGAGTAGGATTAGGGAGGAGTAGGATTAGGGAGGAGTAGGATTAGGGAGGAGTAGGATTAGGGAGGAGTAGGATTAGGGAGGAGTAGGATTAGGGAGGAGTAGGATTAGGGAGGAGTAGGATCAGGGAGGAGTAGGATTAGGAAGGAGTACGATTAGGGAGGAGTAGGATTAGGGAGGAGTACGATTAGGGAGGAGTAGGATTAGGCAGGAGTATCAATTAGGCAGGAGTAGGATTAGGGAGGAGTAGGATTAGGGAGGAGTAGGATTAGGAAGGAGTAGGATTAGGGAAGAGTGGGATTATGGAGGAGTAGGATTAGGGAGGAGTGGGATTAGGAAGGAGTAGAATTAGGGAGGAGTAGGATTAGGGAGGAGTAGGATCAGGGAGGAGAAGAATTAGGGAGAAAGTCTATATTATTGATTGATTGAAGAAAAGCTTTAAGAAAGCAAAATCATGAGGTTCTCCTCTTTCCTTACCCTCGCTACTCTTTGGGCCACAACTGGCACGTACATGTATCTGGCACATGGAGAGAGGGAAAGGGCAGGAGGAAGGCGAAGCAGAAGAAGGGATCGCTGGCCATAGGCAGCCCAACCATGGCTTCTGAGGCTACTAAATAATTAATACAATTGTATTGGCAACTTTTTTTGATGGGTTTCCTATGCTAGAGAGCGCGCGCGCAATACGTATTATGTCGGGCTCCCTGTACTAGTAACGTCCTATGTTGGACTTCCTGAGTGCGTTCCGCAAGACTCGCAGAGTGCATATTTTTTACCGGACGCACACAGGAAGCCCAACATAGGACGTTACTCAGCACAGGGAGCCCAAATACGTATTGCGCGCGCTCTGGCACAGGAAACCCATCAAAAAAAGACGCAAATATCATTTTATTACTTATTTAGTAGCTTCAGAAGCAATGGTATGCGCTAGCTTGGCGGGAGCTGGATGATAAAGGCTTCATGTAACTACAAAATTGATCTCCAAATTATACAATAATGATACACCTGTTTTCAAAAACGTTGTCCAGTTAATTACAAAATACAAAATAGTAAATAGTAAAAAGGAATTAATTAGAGAAACAATGAGCCAGAGTTCCGCGTGATTGATTTTATTTTATTTTTCTAGCTAATTAATTACTTTCTACTATTTACTATTTTGTATTTTGTAAATGGATAACGTTTTTGAAAACAGGTGTACTGTACATGTGTATACAAAATTCCGATAAAGTGGATATGCAAAGGTACAGACGCACTACGTACTGGCGCGTATCTGGCGCAGGAAAAGGGAGGAAACTGGAGAAGGAATTGAAGGGGGAAAGAGAAGAAGGGAACGCTCGCTAGGCTTCTTTTGTGGATGATAAAGGTTTCCTGTAACTACAAAATTGATTCAGATTCTATTCACGTATTGGTTCCGTTAAGTTCCAGCGGTAAATTGGATGAGAGGTACAGACATACGATGCAATATTACGTGCAATATAATGTTGCAGCTCTGCAATTGTTATGGCCAAGATTAATACAAGTGCAATGTGATATTGCACACAACCAATGCAGAGGTGGACAGACGCTGAAATTGTGTGGAATGTCGCACCGTACGCAATCGATCCCTGAGTTGATCGGGATGCATGGGCATCAGAAGGGACTTGTTCAAATAGACCAACTTTGATGCTTGAAATATATAGCTTTTAAATAGCGTATGTAAACTATCCATTAAATGATTTCGAGTTCCGAGGACTATCCACAGTCCAGTATCTTCAATTGCACGACTCTATCCTTACGAACACACCATCTTCATGTTGGGATGAGACTGAAACCTGCTATCATTTTCAGTGGTACTTGCGTTTCGCGGGGGCAGCGTACAATTTTGTAATTCGTCAGAATATTCACCAGAGTGATCTTGACTTCCAAAAGAGCAAATCTCTTCCCAATGCAGTTTCGAGGTCCTTCTCCAAAAGGAATGAATTGGAATGGATGCCTCGATTCCTTGGCATCACCACGAAATCGCTCGGGATCAAACTTTTCGACCTCGGGCCACGCCTCAGGGTCGTGGTGCAAACTGTATATGGGAATAATAACCTCCATACCGGCTGGGATTGTCGTAACATCATTGATTTTATACGGCTTGGAACAGGATCTGTTGATCATGTGACCTGGTCCACCCAGGCGGAGCACTTCATTGTTGACACACTCCAGGTACTCCAACTCTTGCCCCAGTTCGTACAAGGGCTTGTCTGGATTTGTCTGCTGAGCTATGAGAGTTTCGCACCTCAAACGCTCCTGGACGTCTGGGTTGAGTGCCAAATGGTAGGCTGACATTGCAAGGGTGTTGTTTGATGTCTCGTGACCAGCCAACAAAAAAGTCACCGACTGAGATATCATTTGATCGTCATCCAGTTTAGCGCTTCCATCAGCATTTTCCGCAGACATCATGATGTCCAGCAAGTCTCTTGCTCCTTGAAATCCCTGATTCTTTCTCGTCCGCCCGACCAGATAACGACACCAAAATACGAATCCACAGTTTGCTGAAGGGAAGCATCAGGAATACACGTAACATGAGGGGACTTTTGAAGAGTTCCCTGGCCTTAATCATGTACTGGTTGCTTGAGCTTTAGGTTTGGAATGGTGATTCAACTCCAAATGCAGTGGACAGAATAACTTCAAGAGTAGTAAGACTCAACCAAAAGAATGTATCCACACTTTTTCCTGTGATGAAAGACGACGGAAGGACGGAAGGACAGAAGGACGGAAGGACGGAAGGACGGAAGGACGGAAGGACGGAAGGACGGAAGGACGGAAGGACGGAAGGACGGAAGGACGGAAGGACGGAAGGACGGAAGGACGGAAGGACGGAAGGACGGAAGGACGGAAGGACGGAAGGACGGAAGGACGGAAGGACGGACGGAAGGACGAAGGACGGAAGGACGGAAGGACGGAAGGACGGAAGGACGGAAGGACGGAAGGACGGAAGGACGGAAGGACGGAAGGACGGAAAGGACGGAAGGACGGAAGGACGGAAGGACGGAAGGACGGAAGGACGGACGGAAGGACGGAAGGACGGAAGGACGGAAGGACGGAAGGACGGAAGGACGGAAGGACGGAAGGACGGAAGGACGGAAGGACGGAAGGACGGAAGGAAGGACGGAAGGACGGAAGGACGGAAGGACGGAAGGACGGAAGGACGGAAGGACGGAAGAAGGACGGAAGGACGGAAGGACGGAAGGACGGAAGGACGGAAGGACGGAAGGACGGAAGGACGGAAGGAAGGAAGGATGGAAGGACCTTTTATAGGTAAGGTACATTAAAGTTCAATTTCAACATTTCATTATATTTCAATGCAAAATATCGTTTTATAAAAGTTTCATACACTGTGCGCCCGTACGTTATTGCTAAAAAACACAGGTTTTGATGGTTTCGGCTTCCTGTGTTCTTTCCAGTCACCAGTCTCTTCGCACACCTTACGTGGAATGCCTGGCATAAAACGCCCTTCTGAAAACGCGGTAAAACGACAAGAAGCAGTGGTCCCAAAACATAGACCTTTTTGACCATAGTTATTCACAGAAAGTACCACATGATCAGTGTGTTATCTTAACGTGTACAATGGAACCTAAAGACTGGCAACTTCAACTGTCAACTGTCAAAGAACGTAGTCAATACGCGTTCAACAAGTCCTTGTTCTGTGATGTGAAGTTCTCGGTTGTAGACTGTGATGGAGACAAAGTCACTATTCCAGCGAACAAGTACATCCTGGCTATCAGTAGTCCTGTCTTTGAGGCCATGTTTTATGGACAACTAGCAGAGACTAGACCAACTATCGATCTACCAGACTGCACCAAAGAAGGACTACACGAACTGCTTCGCTATGTTCATTCAGATAAGGTCAACTTAACCGGCGACAACGTGATGGAAATACTGTACCTTGCTGATAAGTACATGATGCCATTTCTGTCGCAAAAATGCAGAAGATATTTCAAGAAAGAAGTACAGCCAGAAAATGTGTTTGCTATTTTACCCGAAGTGTCCAAAATGGGCGACCAAGAACTCGAACAACACTGTTGGGACATTGTTGATGGTCAAACGCAACCAGCCGTGTCATCTCAAGCGTTTCTGGATATTTCTCATGAACTACTTTGCCAAGTTTATGTGAGAGATGAGCTCAAAGTCAAAGAGCTGGTGTTGTTTCAAGCTGTAGATCGATGGGTTACAAAGAGGATCCAAGAAAAGGGATTGGATTGCAACGGTGAAACTAAACGAGCCGTTCTTGGAGAAGAGGTCATCAGATTGATCAGATTCCCACTGATGCCACAGAAGGAGTTTGCAGAAGTGGTTCTCCCCAGTGGAGTCCTCGAAATGAAAGAAGTTACAGAGTTGATCCAAATTTCCAATTCTCTGTCAGCGGAAACCTCATTTTTTTCGAAGAAATCAAGGTCAGACAAAGACCGTCTTCTGATCCCAAATAATCGATTTGATTCCATTCGTACCGACTCGTTCCTCGGGTACCACTTCTCAGGCATCGACTTTCAAGTGAATAAAACCGTAAACCTTGTGGGAGTCAGGCTTTTTGGAAGTAAGGACCAAAGCCACCACGTTCAAATTACTGTTCGTCAATTATTGGATGACAACACTGGAAGCTACCAATCGAAGTACCGATATCGCACGACGTGTCAAACTGAAGAGTTCAAGATTGATGGATTATATTATGGATTCACTATCTTCTTTAAGAAACCTACCAAGCTGGTTCAAGGTATTCAATATCAAGTTGGGTTTAAAATGAAGGGACCACACTCGTACGTTGGTTGCAAAGGCAAATACGTTGTTAGTTTTGAAGACTTGAAGGTCACTTACAAAAATCCCCGTCTACATTCCAATCCACTCTTCAGAGGAAGTGACGCCATTGAGGGAGGCCAGATTCAAACACTAATATTTAAAGCCATACAGTAAATATGCGAAGTTGTAGTCAACATGGCCGATGTCATAGGGATCCCCCCCCCCCCCCTCCGATCCCCCTACCCCTCCCATATTGAATTTTACCCCATGTTACAAAAAAAAAATTGCGAAAATTTATCGCTGTTTTTGAAAAATACTTCTTCATTTATGCCCTTTAGTGGTATCTTTAACGTTCATTCTTTGTATTGAGTGCACCGACTCTAAAGTATATTTTAAAACTTTGAGTGACCTACTTTAGAAAATAAGTATCGTGATTATTATCAATCAATCAACTAATGATACGCCCTCCAAGAATAAAGAAAATTCTAAGTTTAGACTCGACTTGTTTCCCAATAATTGTCACGATTGTTTCAAAATCTACTGTATGCTCAAGCGAGCGGAACGATCCAATGGGAACAATGGGCGATTTTAGCCGATTGTCCAGATAGACCTACCTCAGTTCTATCTCAGAGGTCTGAATAGTATCCCAGAATGCATTGCGGGAGAAATGTTGTGAAGTTCACGCTTCCAGTCTTCAAGAATGTGATTTGTTAGTGTTTTACAAGCAAGATTTTTTAGCAATATCGCCAGCAATGAAGGTAAGATTTGTATTACATGTTTGCAGTGCATTAATACTACTTCCCTGAAGACTTTATCTCATGATTTTCTCTCTGTCTTTTGAAAAAATCAGTAGCTTACGAAGGGTATTCACTACGCTTTGAAAATTTGAGTGATAGGCGCTCACCAAAAATCGCTTTATTCTTATTACTGACTTGAGTATTTTATATTTTAATAACACGTTATCGTACTGTAAGGCTTGGAGAACGTCTGTATATAAAATTACTCAAAGTTACTCCACGTTTTAGATAGTTTTACTGGCTCCGAAGTTAGACATTTTTTGACACTTGTGGTCGTATTTCATTGCTCTGAAGCATTCGTGACAACGCGTCACGGCATGTGACAAAACAACTCTTTCGTTGCTGAAATCAATAACTTGTGTTCTAATAGATACGCTAAAAGGCAGTAACTAATATAAACTTTTACTTTTTCAGAATTATGGATGAAAGCTCAAAGCGAACGTATGTTAGTACGGGCAATACGCCACATAAACACAAAGAGAAACGCGCGAAGAGGATATGCACTGGTGCATCTCGACGTAAACTGTTACGATGTTGTTAGGCGAACAAGCGCTGGGCTGCGAACACCTTTGAAGAGAGAGTCCATCGAATAGTTGTGGTCTATTGTCGAGCAAGGGACCAACGCAACACGTTTCTCGCTGAATTTGTCGATAAAACTGATGTGAACCATCCTAAAAACAGCTTCAAGCCCTTCCAGGCCGGTTACGGAAACCGAGAACTCTTCTTTTGATACGCAGTGAACGTATAATAACCGAATATCACCGAAGACAGGCGCTGAGTATCCAGCAATAGGCCTAAACGCCGCCATTACTTCTTGTCGTCTTGCCGGTTGTGAGAAAGTGATGACGTCACGAAAAAACGATAATATAATACGAAACGCAATGCATTCTGGGATACTATTCAGACCTCCTCTGGTTCTCTCTGAATAAGATTTGTGGCTTTTGAACTTTCCATCGCACCGACATTGGGACGATCGGCTCGACCCGCCCCCACAAAGGCTGTAGTTTAATACAAGGTATAAATATGGGAGTCATTCAGAGAAACAAAACATTTTCAAATAAACAATACACAGTAAAAAACGTGCTATTTACAGGCAGTTTTTGAGCTTTTACAAAATATACCCGATATTTCGATTTTTGATATTTTGAATATTTTTGATGAAAACCTTCTTGCACAATGTAGATGTATTTACATATTAAGGTACGATACGAAAGGAAAAACAATTATAAATTGTCAAAAACACAATGCATAGTGGAAATAAGATTAAACAACGGAAGGAAACGCGTAGAGCCGTCATAATGAGTCATGGCAAAACATGTTCTTCTTTGGAGTCCCTAAAGACAGAAATGAATGAGTTTAGAGAGAATGAAAAAATATATATAAATGTTTATTTAAGAAACAGTTAGTAAGTTATCCCCTAAAATAAACAAATTCTTCAAACTCACTTTAATTATTCAGATTCCCTGTTGACGCGTCACGCGTCGTGACACAGCGCTCCTATCGATCACGCATGCGTTACCTCGTTGCGGTCAGTCACCTAATTATTCACAAAACATTTCTGTTGTCATTCAAGTCCGACGGAGAAGTTTATAAATCAAATGGTTATTGGAGCCGGCACTTAGGCGAGACCGTTCTCTTCGTTAGGGATTTAAAAATGACGGGCTACAGATCGTACTTTATCCCTGCCGTCAGTGAGAATCTACTGTGTAGAATCTGCCACCTTCCTGCTCGAAATGCCGTCCAAATTTCGGTGTGTGGCCATCGGTTTTGCGACTCTTGCCTGAACACTGCCATTAGTGACGCGAGGTGAGTGTTTATAGTGTGGTTAGCTGTTCTTCAGCTGATTTGTTCATTTGGATAGAGCTGAATTCAAGTCAAATCGCTGAGAAAATGAGAGCAATCGATTGCGCGAGAGGTCGAATCCATGCACGCTATTTAGAAACTTTCTTCTCTGTCAGCACGAAAGTGTAAGGCTGGCGCTAATCATCTTTGAGCTTATCAAATGCACTGGTCGCTGATTTCTGCCCAATCGGTTGTGTTCTCTTTCGTTTTGCATCGGCCAAGTAATTAAACATAATGGGTGTTGTAACATATTCAAAACATTACATTCTCAAAGTCAAATATTATTAAAATTGTTTACAATCGCAAAAACATTAATATAACAATTCTATATTCCTTTATTAATTACTTTCAGTATAGTTCAGTCCTTTAAGCTTTTTACTGCTGTTTATTCTGTGAAACTTTTTAGTCCGTTGTGTTGCACATTATGTTAATACAAGTGCGTTTAGACAACCAAATTAACGAACAAGGCCAATATACAGTATACAGTACGCTAATGTAAGTTCACCATGTACATGTGCGTGAATTGAGTTTATGCCTAACTTGGTGAAAATATCTATCGAATCGAGATCACCTCTGCCTCTTGAGAAACCTTGTATAGTGCTTTTGTCATTGAAAGTTATCTAAAAATATTGAAGTGTTCAGCTCACTTTTGCCCCCAACATATATCGCCTACACATCTGTGGACACGTTACAATGAATATAGCATTTACGGGATCTTTTTATGCTTTTGTAATTTTCGATTTCATTATTCTCAGCTTTAATTACATATCTGTGTTCTTGTAGTATTGTTAAATTAAAACGGCAAACATAGATTTATGTGTAGGATATTTGCAAAGTTCTCTAGAATACGACGGAAGTAATTTTCCCAAGCTCCGGCTACAAAATGGTCGTAAAAGATTGGAGGCCTCTTGAATAAATGTTTCTCTGCGGATACAAAATGTTCACAGTTGCTATTGGTAATGCAAATGAGGTCGCGGTATGTTCGCAGCGACCATCCATGCAGTTTTCACATGACACCGAAGAAGGCATGTAACTTATTCGTTTGAAATGTAATCTTTGGCGGTAAAGCTATTTGTAGAATTTCCTGCTTTTGTTTTGTCCGGAGTAACCGTGGTTTCTGTTACAAAAGATAGCAATAATTATGAGTCATTAAAGCCTAGGTAAATCCCTATTGTCAATAATGGTTCAAATTCCAAAATGGTTAAATTTAGCGAGAGATTTAAGTTCTTGAAAGAAAGGATTAAGTTGTACAAAGTCTTGAGTGGATAGATATCCTTAAAATGCTGCTTAGCATAATTTCAAAAAATCCATAGTGGTGTACTTTTACTTTGTCAATGAAAATATACTCTCTGCCCAACATTATATAAAACTGAAATAATAATTTGTATAATAGTACATTAATTTTTGAATGAGTAGATTTAGCTAATTGAAAAAATGAATGGGAAACAGCTAAGATGTCTTTACTATGTTGTCACTATGGTGTCTATTTATCTAAGTTTATTGTTTGTTGTCATGTTTTTATCATGTTCTTTCCTTCACGCCTTCTAAAGTGCACCTAGGGCACTTTCCATCTGACACTCACAGGACTGTAAAAAAGGATTACTTTGAATATAGGCGTGGCCATGATATTGAGGTCGATCCAGACCAAATAAAGCTACTGTGCCCCATCATTGAAATCACTGTAATCTAGCTAGTCATACCTGACATAAATTGTGATTATTATTGATTCTCTATTAAATTATCAGTATCTGGCCCTGGTTGCACGAAAGGTGGTTATAATAATAATCTTTAAGTTGAGTGGGTTTACAAATACAGCAAATACAACAATACTGGTTTCCAATTTGGCCCACTATTTAGCGCTATCCAATGGATAACATTTATTGGATCAGTTTTATGCATCAGACTTATCCGGTGGATAGCGTTATTCACCTTTTGTGCAACCGGGGCCTGTATATACATATAGTTTTGCTATTCTCATCTAGATAACAAATAAGCTTTTGTGGAAGATGGTTTTCTCAGTACAGTAGCCTAGGAACAATTATTCAGTAGCAAGTCTAGCAACAGAGATAAGTACCCTCCCATCCCTTTATATTTTCTATTCATTACCCGTCCACTTGTGTCTTTTCCATGACTCCACTGAGTATTAATCCCCCAAGTTTTAAGAATGCCTGTACTTCAGACCCCCTAAAGAATAACTACTACCACCAAGAGAGTATTGCAGGTTGTGTCATGGCTGGATACTTCAGTTCATAATGCGACTACCAGTAACCATGCAAATAGAAGACTATTATGCAAAATACTGTCAGCACTCTCTAAGCCATACATCGATCCTTGGAACCTGTCCAGCTTGAGTGTAAAACAGTGCAGCAGGGACCAGACAAAGGTGTTCATCTTTCAGAGAGGTATCTGGCTTAGACAGTTGACATTATATACGTGCTGATCCCCCCCTCTGGAATTTTGGGTTATGTACGTCCCTGTATATATATGAGTAGAGAGAATTTGGAGAGAATTCTACAGGTTTTCCTACAGGTGCAACCAAACCATTTCAAATGCTGCAGTGAGCATCAAGTAACTCCACCTACCATGTCACAGTTTACTTCTTTGGGGGAGTGGAGGGGTATTCCTTTTAGGGCCGGTAGGATATGGGGTCAAAATTATGGACCCATGACTTAAAATACAGTCAAACCTCTCACAACCGACCATTCTTGTAATGTCTGACAAGTTAGTCGCTTTTGAAACATTAATAATAATAATAGTCTTTATTTAAAAGAGGGTGACAAACAAATAGCATAAGCTAACAAAAAAGTGGCCATCTGAAGCTACAAAACTATTAAGGAATAAGGTTGTTCATCGATCCATAGCAGTGGCAGATCCAGGATTTCAAAAAGGGGGGTTCCAGAAACGCTACTTCCTAAGACCTATCTTTTCAATGTTTAATTGCATTAACTTTATTGACATTAATTATTTAAATTTGAATTATATTAATTTTTTTGTAAAAAGCATTGCGTTTTTTGAAATGCGTTTTTTAAGAAATAAATTAATATTATTATTATTATTATTATTAAGGACAAACCATAATTTTCAATTTTATTCTAGTGTAATGAACATGGTCCGCTTCACAAAGGGGGGTTCCATAGAACCCATGGAACCACCCCTGGATCTGCTACTGCATAGCAGTATTTATATACACCTATTCCAAATATCGTTGTCCGGGCCGAAAGCCACAAGCAAGAAGCTGACGACCGCAAAGGACTTTGGGAATCTCCTAATTAATTAATTTATCCGTTGTACTTGAGTAGTTATCCCTACGAACGTTGAATAGCAATCATTTGGAACTATTCGGCCATTTGAAAATGCATGTCAAAATGTCTACGGATGAATAAGGAGAAAGTCCCAATGCCCTTTGCGGTCGTCAGCTTCTTGCTTGTTGCTTTCGGCGGGGACATCGATTTTTGGAATAGGTGTATATAGTTTATACATTTTATGCACAAATTTGGTCATAAGAATCTAGGAAATGAACTGTGACGCTTTGTATTGTAATTCGTAATTTTTGTCAAAGCAAAATAAAATCAACTTGAACAATAAAATTACATTGTGCTAGTCGGCTCCCACGTCAATATCAGTGTTTGGATTGTCATTGTTTTAATTTTGTACGTCTGTTAATTCGGTATCTTAGAATATGATCTAATTTATCAACTGAATGCTCATTTAAAACTTTGTTTGAACTACTTCTAATGCTTATAATTACTTGCCCAAACAATTATTTGTGATATACTTTTATACAGTGAAGTTTGGCAAGTTCATATTCACCTATTAAACAGCAGCGTAACAGAATCCTTTTACTCTGTGATAATATTTTTGATGATTTACAGATAAGAAAGTGTGTGTGGTCGTTATTCTAAGATAAAGGAGCTGATAATTAACACTCTATTGCATTCCAAAGGAAAGGCACTCTTCCGGCTCATCTGAACACGTGTAGGCAGACCTGCGTTCCTGACACGTAAACGATGAAAAACGGATGGAAAATGGAGTTTTTCGAAAACGCCGGCACGGTCTTCTTCGACGTGTGGACGGCAGAGAAAACGTATCTTTTGACGTCGCGACTGATCTAAATTTAATTTAGGAATTTTTTGTTAAATTTCTCCGCTTGAAGCTCCGTTTGAAGTTTGAAAATGGTACATTTGAATAAGCTAGACAGAGTATTTTAGGGTCATTGCAACTTTTAAGGTGAAGATATAATTCCTAACTAGCGTTTTCAAAACGGATCAGTGTTTTCAAGAGACAATGAGGTAAGAGAAGGAATCCCTGGTATTGGGCTCTTTCATGTGCCCCGTTAATTCTATTTTTAGAATCAATCTATCTTTAGAACGGAACGTCATTGGTCAGATCATATAAGGCGAGGTCGCGCAGGCCGTTACGCACGGTTTTGAAATGAAAAGTCAAAATTTTTCTCAACTTTCTCGAACATTTTACAAATTTTTACTTCGAAAACTCAATAAAGGATTTTACCAAATTATCCTTTTGGGATTTGACTGAAATTATTGTGAATTTGGGACACTTGAGACGATTCTAAATAGAGGAAAACAGCTTCAGTTTGCCATGTCCTTCGACAGAGAAAACCGACAGAGTCGTTTTGTTGTAGCCGCCGTCTTGTAGGACTGCAGATGGTTGAATTAAATTTTCATGTCCACAATTGCTTCAAGGTTTTGTGATGTTGGCTCTTGTAAAGCCTTCGTGTTTTCCAACCTGAAAATAACGCTTGGACTTCGTAATTGTTGAATACAAGTGCCGGTAAGACCACATTAACTTTAGAGTTTGTTGTTTTCGTGATTGCTTTGACTTTGATCGTTGTGTAGTTTATATTTGTAGCACACCTTGAGTATTCGTAAAATCCTTCAATGAATCTTAGATAATTAATTGTGGCCTTTTCTCAGAAGACGATATTGTTGACGATATTGGCCTCAGTTGACGATATTGTTTCGCTCAGTTTTGTATTTTTATTCAGTGCAGACTTTGCATGTAAACATCATAGAAATCGTGCGACCACTGCTTTGTTATCTTGGAGCAGAAGCTGTGTAGTCTTTTGCTTTTCTTTTTACTGCGGTTCTCAGTAAATGCGAACTCAGACATTCAAACAGTCGGCTGGAACTTGGTTTTTCGCTACCCGTCAATCAAATT
Source organism: Actinostola sp. cb2023 (assembly GCA_033675265.1). Taxonomy (NCBI): domain Eukaryota; kingdom Metazoa; phylum Cnidaria; class Anthozoa; order Actiniaria; family Actinostolidae; genus Actinostola; species Actinostola sp. cb2023. The sequence goes on along the minus strand of JAUJYZ010001462.1, from coordinate 141,157 downwards.
CAAAACTCAAACGAATTCAAAACCGTAAATACATTCTTCGACCAAATGATCGGCTCAAAATCATATTTGGTTTCCATTTGTAACTTATATTTTTAAGTTTAATGATTTTTTATGTCGATTGACGGCTGAAAAACCAAGTTCCAGCCGACTGCTTGAATGTCTGAGTTCGCATAATACTGAGAATCGCAGTAATGGCAAAAAATAAAAAGTTTTTGAAAAAAAACCAAGGTAAGGTTGAGTATTTTAAAATTCTACAAGTCAAGAGCGCGGGCATGGTAACTAAAGCTAAAAATAGCTTCGATCTAAAAATAGAATTAACGGGGGCCAGGGATTCCTTCTCTTACCTCATTTTCTCTTGGTGTTTTACGTGCAGATCGATGGGCAAAACGACTCGAAAATGAAACAAATGTGTTTTCAACGGGGAATGTAACTTGGCCAACTCTGGTACTTTCATCTGGACGCCCCAGTTTAAAAACGACTTTTATTGTCCGGTTTAGCGAGGTGGTCGATTTAGAGGGGGCGCCTCGGGTCAGTTTGAAGAAAACTGTCCATATTACTTTTCTTAATAACAAGGTTTTAGAGATAGAATTCAAAATGAAGAGTAACACTGACAAGTGTACGTCGTACACTTGTGTGTGTTACTCTTCATTTTGAATAGTACTTTTCAGTATTAATAGACTTTAATATGTCGTAGCATCCCGTGTGGGAGATTGGGTAATATATATAAATTTGTCAAACAAAAAACGTTGCGTTCAAAGCAACAAGCGTCAAGCCAAGACCGAAGTGAATGCTGGTTATGTGCTGACAATTATTTAAATCACAATTGTTTCTATAAGGACTAATTACAAAATGTGAACATTTTCACGTGCTTGTTTGCATATCACACTTCGTTCTATAGAAAATAGGTCTGATTTGAATAATTTGCCAACAAAAAACCAGCATACACTTTGGTCTTGGCTTGACGCTTGTTGCTTTGAACGCGACAACGTTTTTTGAAATAGGTGTATATAGCTAATTGCATAATCGTTATCGGGTTGAAAATCATGAAAGCTATGACCAAAAGGAATTCTGGGAAATTAAAATTCTCAAATAACACCGTCAAATCATCGAGCTTTTTATCCAGACTTGTAGGATCTTAGTACGTTAAATAGCTCATATACCTTCAAAACTACGAGAACATTGAATATATCTGTATGTAATGTGGCTCATGAACTGATTTCCCATCCATCCTTGCGGTCTCAGCTTCTATCATTTATGATTTTCAACCCGACAACGATTATGCAATTAGCTATATGAGCTTTGCTGTAAGAAAAACATGGCAGGCATTTACATGTAATTCCATACATCGTATCAGTATTAAACCCAAACAGAAAATTGTCTTTCCAAACCCAAACAAAGTCAAAATGAACATGGAATTGTTTCCTGTTTTGTACCTCGTTACGTTTGTTTGCACAAGTTTAGGTTTCTGGGAGTCGTTATTGACTTTAGACTATAAAAGTGTATGTATAACCTACCTACGTATTCAAACTAGTCAGTTATCAATATTATGTAAAGGTCAGAAGGCGAGCCTGAGTTCGAAACATTTTGTTTGGATAGAAATAGCTTCTGTTCTAGTAACATACTTATAGAGCATCGTTTCTGGACGTAGAACTGGAACTGGCTTTAATAGTTTCTATATTTAGTATTGGCTTCGCGGTTCGATAATGAAAGGCCTTTGGGCATAGTTTTCTAATCCACCCGATTGAAGTCGGATAAGATAAGATACGATACTGCGTGTGTATTTAGGTTGTCAACTGCAGGACAACTCAATCACAAGTAATTAATCGAAGCCATCTTGTTCCCTTTACCAACTGACCAGTTACCACCTCATGTGCTAGCTAATCGTGCTTGTTTACCCATGGATTGTTCTTCATCTAGGAATGGAAGACTCAAATGCCCTGTGGATAGCTCAAGCATCGACTACAGTCAGGTAAGGGTGTTGACTTCCCTAGGCCCATTCACTGCGTTGTCGTGCGCACGAAACCCCAGCGGCTGGATACTGAGCCTACATCCCGTGCAGATCAACGGTGCCTTTCACACGCCATTCAAACACTGTGTGACATAAAAGTTTGTCAATCGTTTAATTTGAGAGGTCATGTTGTAGAGAGCGATTAATGGCTCCATTATTTCCCTGTTGAGCAAACTTTCCGCCACAACATGTCTGACTAAAAGGTCTCGAAGAAAGCAGCGTTGACTACCATTAGTTGGTTTCCGGGCCTGATGAGGTCCGGTCAAATTTAAAAACCACTGAATCAATAACCTTGGCGTCTGTGGGAAGAAGTCTTCTGTTTGACAGCAACACCGACTCGAAAGTGTGCAAAGAAACTATGTACATCATTATTAGTTGAGTGAGGTATTCTGAAGACGCTATTGGGATGAACGATGCAAACGATGGACGCAGAATTCATATGTTCACTTCGCTGACAAACTGACAAGATTATTATTTCATGCTCTATTTCAATTTCATCAACATAAACCCCTCAAGTATTTTTAACTTAATTGACACAAGCATAATCGCAAGCATATGGAAAGAAAGGTGCTTGCGTTTGTGTTTGTGTCGACTCTGTTTTGACGGTGACATTAGGCCTCTTGCGTTCGTGTTTGCGTCTCAATTAAGGTGAAAATCAGACATCACAAGTCTCAATCGATACTAATCTTCACTTGTTTTGTCGCGTCCACTGTTTCAGTAAACTCCAAAGTCGTCTAAGTATGATGATCCCATGATAGATTGATGTCTTATCTCGGCATGATGATTTCCTCTGCATTGCATGCGTTTTGCTCCATACTTGTGGAATGTGGCGCGAAGCTCTCCCTCTCAGTCATAAATGGTTCTGCTAAAAATTAGCATAATATTTGAAATTTTATGTTTTAAGTAGCAATACGTTTTTAAATGATAGCAAATAATTAAAGACATTACATCCGTGAGTTTGGAGGTGAAATATATAATTCTTGAGAAGTTTATATGAGCACTCATTATAATGTGGAAAATATACATGAAAACGAGGTTCATAGGGCTCAGTTGCTAAACTCTCTGTTTTTGATCCGTAATAATTGCTTGAATATTTTGTCTATAGCAACAAAACTCTCCAAAAATGTAGATTTGTAAGTATTCTTTCAAATGGTAGAAGCAATGTTTAATGGAATGGTCCAATAAAAGAAAAAATATATACACCTATTCTAAAAAGGGTTGTCGAAGACATCAGGTCATAGACCGAACTGCTTTATGGTAACAGCTTGAATGTCGTGAATGCCATAGAAAATTCGATGCAAAATTTGTCTTGGCCTGTTTTAATTCAAATAGTTACAATATCATACAGCTTAATTTTCATACAGAAAGTGCCATTTTTGGCTATTTAAGCTGTTACGATAATGCAGTTCGGTATTGGAATGATCTACAATCCTCTTGGCAACCTTGTTTCCAGGGTCTCTCCTCCAAGTAATGTACAATAGCCTGCACGGACATGTTTTATGCACGTGTTTTGATTTTCCAGATTTACGCCGATGACGTCACTAATCAGATGATCATGTCGCTCAACGTCATATGTGACCAATACCAGGAAGGCTGCAAATGGAAGGGTCAACTAAAGAAATTGAAGGTTGGTGTAATTGTTCCATTGTCCCATCCTTCCCTGAAAACCTGTTAGAGGGGGACTAAACTACTTGTAACCATTATTTACGACGCTTTATTCGTGGAATCAGGGTTTTACGGCGAGTGGGTTACCTGTGGTCAGGGTTTTACGGCGAGTGGGCTACCTGTGGTCAGGGTTTTTCGGTGAATGGGTTACCTGTGGTCAGGGCCGGGGTTTACAGCGAGTGGGTTACCTGTGGTCAGGGTTTTACGGCGAGTGGGTTACCTGTGGTCAGGGTTTTACGGCGAGTGGGTTACCTGTGGTCAGGGTTTTTCGGTGAATAATAATAATAATATAACTTTATTTATACACGCTTGCCCCGTCAACAATAATTTGAAAAGCTGATTTCCACAAGGGGCGTGTGGTTACAATTGATAAAATGGGTTACCTGTGGCCAGGGCCGGGATTTACAGCGAGTGGGCTACCTGTGGTCAGGGTTTTACGGCGAGTGGGTTACCTGTGGTCAGGGGTTTACAGCGAGTGGGTTACCTGTGGTCAGGGTTTTACGGCGCGTTGGATTTTACGGTTTTACCACAGGTAGCCCAGTCGATGTAGAAACCCTTTCTACGGCTAAAACACACAAATTGTTAAATTATATAAACTACTGAAATGAGGAATTTAATGTTACCTTTCGTCATTTCAGTTTGTTTGATCATTCTCTCGCTGTCTCTTTAATATATGTATCCGCACTTTCTGAAAACTCTACGACGGCAACTTCAACCGGAAGTGTAAATAACTTCTGTTAGGAATTATGGTTACTTCATATCCACAGGGAATACCAACTATAAAGGTATGAAACTCCGAACAGAAGTTATTTACACTTCCGGTTGACGATTTTGCAAAGCTTAAACTCCCTACTCGGACGTGTATCGCGTTCCCTCCTGTTACATGCTGTTATGACGCACCTAACAGTCATGCCATGCGACGGTCTTCCGAGTTGTCTGAGAGAGAATAGATAAGACTTTAGACCCGTCTCGCCGAGACATTGAAGGGCTTTAGTCTTTAGTATCTATAGAGAGTGAAACCAAAACTGATATACTCTTCAAAACAAGAAATACACAAATACCTCTGTTAAATTGCTACAATATTCAAACAATGTTCTGTACTTCATAATAAGTAAATGCTTGTTTCATCGACCTTGAGTTTATTTTTGAAATATAAACCGAGCTTTCGAGCTACGCGCTCATCTTCAGGGTTACAATGTGTATGTAGGCGTCATTACAACGTTGAAAAAACTAACGGGATGCGTGAGCAAACACAAAGCGCGCGAGGAAGAATCAAACAAATCAAATCATTCCTTTATTTATTTATTCATCCACTTAATTATTTATTTATTTAATTTTCTTTTTCACTTATTTTTCCTGCCTGTTCTTGTCATATGTTTGCTCGCGCACCGTAACTTACGTGTTTCTTTCTTCTTTTGTTTGATTCTTCCTCGCGCGCTTTGTGTTTGCTCACGCATCCCGTTAGTTTTTTCAACGTTGTAATGACGCCTACATACACATTGTAACCCTGAAGATGAGCGCGTAGCTCGAAAGCTCGGTTTATATTTTCAAAAATAAACTCAAGGTCGATGAAACAAGCATTTACTTATTATGAATTACAACACGACCTACAAACAACTATTGGAATGTTCTGTACGTTACTGTTTTGGAATTAATAGAAACGTACAGATCAGCTCTTTATTGCTACAGTATTCAAACAATGTTCTGTGCGTTACTGTTTTGGAATTAATAGAAACGCACAGATCAGCTCTTTATTGCTACAGTATTCAAACAATATGTTCTGTACGTTACTGTTTTGGAATTAAGAGGATATTTTTTACGAACGCGCGTATTGAGCGCCAAAAACCAATAGCATGGAGAATACGTTTTGTACAAGGCTAAAACTGCTTTAGCAAAGAGTTCAAGGTATTTGTGATGGTTTTTGAACGGTAAAAGTGAAATTAGAGTGTTAATCCAAAGTGAAAATTTGATTTGAAAACCGTCCATATGGGCTAGATCTGTATATTTGCTAGTATTGCTGATGTTTTCCCCTGAATTACCTCAAATTTGAAACAAAAAGCAGGAAAATGGCTTTGTACAACGCTAAAACAGCTTTAGGCAGACAATTTACTTTGTTTTTAATAGTTTGTGCTTGGTTAAAATAAAATTCGAGTGTTAATCCAAAGCGAAAATCGAAATTCAAACTGTCCAAAAGGGCTGGTTTTTGGCGCTTTTGGCGGATATTACGCGATGTTGAAATAAATATCCTCTTAATAGAAACGCACAGATCAGCTCTTTATTGCTACAGTATTCAAACAATGTTCTGTGCGTTACTGTTTTGGAATTAATAGAAACGCACAGATCAGCTCTTTATTGCTACAGTATTCAAACAATGTTCTGTGTGTTACTGTTTTGGAATTAATAGAAACGCACAGATCAGCTCTTTATTGCTACAGTATTCAAACAATGTTCTGTGCGTTACTGTTTTGGAATTAATAGAAACGCACAGATCAGCTCTTTATTGCTACAGTATTCAAACAATGTTCTGTGCATTACTTTTTTGATAAATCTCTTCAAAACAAGAAATGTACACATACAAAAAAAACTTTTAAAACTTTGTCATTGTCATTATTACTTTTTTGGAAGAGTATATATATATATACCCCTCCGTTATTATTCGGTGTATATTTGGTTTCCTAGTTTTTCATTTCTGTTCATAATAATAAAAAAAAACTTTATTACAATGTCAATGAATTTAGCTTTACAGGCTAATTGGAGACGTCCGTTTTCCTCCAACTCTTTGTTTAATTCCTTGTATTTCTGTGTCTGTCTGTTTATGTCATTCTCATTTCAATGCGTGTCTCGTTTACTAAGGCCCATCTCGACGAGTGCAAGTATGTTCTCGCTGACTGTCCGTACATTTGTGGCGCCAAGATTCAAAAGCGTAAAATGAATGAACACACCCATCGTGACTGTCCCAACAGACGCGTCAACTGCACGAAATGTCGGCGGGAAATGGCGTATGAACAGCTGAGGGTAAGAGATAGAGTAGTCGTTTTCGTATGAGTGGGAAAGTTACGGTACCGTGCCGTATTGAAAGGGTTTGATTGGATGAGATGCACCTGCACGCTTTTTGATTGGTTCAGAAAGGAAGCCAGTTGAGTGCCACGGTACCGTAGGTTTCCCACTCATACGAAAACGACTCCAGTTGTATGACTCGTAGGTTATGCGTACACGTTATCCATCCCAACCTCTAGAGGGGAACTGAAGTGAGTGGAGGCAGGGTAGCTGTTCTACCTATAATAGACCGATTAAATACAGGGTTCCAGGCCATTTTCGTAACGCGGTCGACATAAGAAGAGGAGGCCCTGGGAAGGAAGTTGGATATGAAATAAAGAGCAAATGGAAAGAATAAGCTCTTTGCAGTTTACAGTCGCATGCCAATATATCGCTTGAATAGCGAATGAACTGGGCTCTGCTGACTGGCAAACAAACTTTGAGACGTTGATTGAGAAAGATCGACAATCAACTGGAGGTTGAAAAATACCATTTCAAACTGATTTCTTTACTAGCTGTCACTACTGATATCATGTAAGATTCTTCAAATGAATAAAGTCAAATTTTTTGCCAATCAGTACAACCACGTGATCGTAATCCTGCAAAGGGCCTATTATGGTACCATTATCAATAAAGCCGGGAGCGCCTGTGGGCTTCCTGTGGCAGACAATTAACCGAGTAGGAGAAGCCTCAGATATTCAAAACCTCGATTGATTTTCGATTGATTTCTCTCCAAGCAAATGTCAATCTTTTAGTCCCACAGTTGTCATTCACGTCGATCAAGTCAAGAGGAGATGGTCACGTGTCCAAGTGGATGTGGCACGCGCATGCGTAAACAAGACAAGTCTCAACATTTGCGTGCTGACTGTCCTAACAGATGGATATACTGTCAACATTGTGGTACAGAAGTCATATACAAAGATAGACAGGTACGGTTGTTATGACGTTTAGGATATTTGTGCGGGCTGCCTGTTTAGCTTTTAACTGAGAGGGGCTTGGGTCGAGTAGTTTTTGTTCTTGGTTTTCACATGACGTCATCAAAAAGCTAAAATCCAAACTATTCACCTCACAAAACTTTTTGTTGGATATGTTGTTTATATCGTTATAAGAAATTCTGTCACGCAATACAGTCACGCATTTTCAAAAGCCATAGAAATAGGAAAATGTGTTTGAAATAATACGATTTTAACTTAGTAGATGATGGGTAACTTTATTTTGATGAAGATAGCTATTGAAAAATTGAAGTATTTACAATATGAACATGATTTTCAGTCTTCAGTCGTGATTTGGCCGCCATGTTGGTGTCGCTCAATGCGACACCAACATGGCGGACCCATACATTTTAACTAAATTATGAGCATAAGCGATCGCTCATATCTTCGTATCTAAAACTTCTTTTAACTAAAGCTTCGGCTGAGATATGTGGTTTTGGCTGCTCTTTCGGCCTATGAAGGTTTTGTTCTGTATAAGTCCTGGGAAAATTTTCGATGACGTAGTTGAAAGCCAAGAATACAAGGAGACCCAGGGATGAGACACAGGCAGCCCAGCTATTTCCTATGAGGGTATTATGTACATCTCGTTAGTTTTAATTATTTGCTTTGACTTATACGTCACATTTCTCTGTCTTTATTCAGGAACATTTAGGTCGGTGTCGCGCTTATAATTCCCGCCAAGCCAACACGCCTCGTGGAGGCACGAAGCGTGCGCCATGTGATAATAACCATGGTGCAGTGAGATTTAACTTGCAAAACGTGGGCAACAGAGATCGAAGTAGATCCCACGTCCAAGTCGTACGAGAAACCGCTGCCCCACCTTATAGATCAGTGTCGTTTCCAGCTTCTCTCAACCACATTGGACGTGACGGCAATGACCGGTTTGGAAACCAGTCATTTTACCGTGGATCTTCGCACGAGCAATTGAGTCGATCCACTGAGGAGCTTGACTCGGACGTCTTCACTTGTACGTGTGGGAGGCGGATATTAAGAGGGCAGATCACCAGTCACATGTCTGATGAATGTCCGCGCAGACTCACAAGATGTCAACATTGTTCGATACAAATTAAATATGAGGACATGCAGGTATTTCTTCGAAAAACAATTGTTGTAAATTGTCCAATGAATTTACAAGGTTTGAAGAGCGCGTCAGTATTAGCCACTTCCAAATCGAGCAGGGGACTGGGACCAAGTCCGTAAAACTAATTCAATAAGAAACTAGTAAAATTGGTGAACTTCGGCTTAATATTGACGATGCTAGAGGGCATCAAAGATGTCTATTTTCCCATGGACCTTTCCGTAGTTGCCCAGAATGCTTCATGATTCTGCGCGTGCAAGCGAGGTCAGGGATAAAAGTAGATCGAAAATATTAAGAGAGAATGAAGAAATTCAGTAAAAAACTTAGACTTTTAAATTAAAAGTGCGTAAGAAGAATCACAAAGATAGATGCAAATTCTCAAGCAAAGAAAAAACAATTTTTCTGTTCTTGATTCGTTACAGTGGTCATATTTTCCTCAATACACGATCAATTCTAAATATCTTTTATCCCTGACCTCGCTTGCACGCGCAGAATCATGAAGCATTCTGGGCAACTACGGAAAGGTCCATACAAACTCTGTAATTTTTTGACGTCCATCCAAACCTTACATTCACTGTAATATTTTGGCTAGACAACACAATTTCAAAAGTTTATAATTCGGACAGAATTTACTCAAGTCGCATCAAACTTTGCACATATGCTAATTTCAACATGCTGTTTCATGTCATGAACTTAATTTCATAATTACATTAAATCTAATAAACTCGTTCCCAGTCTCCTGCTCATTTTGGAAATGGCTAATTAATTCCATCGTGGTGTTTTCTTCCCATAGATTCACCATCAAAGCTGTCCGTCGTTCCCACTAAGTTGTCCAAATAACTGTGGCGTCGCGCAGATACCGCGCAGTGAGGTAAGAATGTCACGCATATATAACGTCTTCAATGATTTAGTGTACAGGGCGCAAGAGAATGTGGTTGTACCCTTGTGAGGATACTTTGATACTCTTACTCCATCGAAGGGCTAAGGCTCGGAACATCAGTAAAATTAAGTGTCAATAACTTCTGTTCGGGGTTTCGTACATTAGAGATTTAGTCCTAGCCTAAGCCTGTGAGGTTACATCATCCACAGGGAATACCAACTATGAAGGTATGAAACTCCGAAGAGAAGTTATTTGTACTTCCGGTTGACGTCGCTGTCGTAGATTTTGCAAATCTTAAACTCCCTATTATATACACCGACGCAGTCCATACTAGTGTACTCGCTAGTTTCCAGTTTTGTGAGGATACGAGCATTTCAATTTTAAACGTATCCATTGATTCACTTTATTGTGTAATTGTTTGTTGGGAACGTCGTACCTTCTTTCTGATTCCCAGGCTCTTCTCTGATACCTTTTCAGAGTAGAGACTGGGAAGGAGTTTTCTATTGGTTTCACCTTGGTTTCCCTACTGGTTCGGTAATATGTGTTTATATTCCTTCAGGTTGACCAGCATTTATCACGTGACTGTCACTCCAACGTGGTTTGCTGTCCATTTGAACACGCTGGATGTACGCAACAGGTATTAAACTAGACATGGCTCATTGAATCAATGAATGAAAACCTTTATATAAATAATCAGGGTAGCTCTGTCAGTATTAGGTGATCAGTAAAAGAAATAGCGTCTGCATTTCTTTTTTGGAAGACTATATTTATACTATTTGGTAAAAAGCGGGAAGCGCACCACAGGGAACCCAACGTAATACGTATTCCGCGCGCTCTACCACAGGAAACCCAAGTAGACGGTTGCCTGTGGTTGAAATCTTAATCTTTCCTCAGATCCCTCAGCGCGGTCTACAGCGCCATATGGACGACCATGTCCACAAACATCTCGAACTGGTCTGTGACTTGGCCATCAAGCAACAAAAAGAACTCGATTCACTCAAACAGGTCGTCCAGCACTGCAAGCCTTACCACGACAGCAGGCTGATTTGGAGGATTGAGAACTTCTGGGAGCGATTCAACGAAGGCAAACAAAAGCCAGGAACTGAGTTACAAAGTCCTATATTCTACACGTCTAATTATGGGTACAAGTTTAAGGTGGTGCTATTTCCTTATGGGAACGGTAGTGGCGAAGGGACCCATTTATCGCTATACGTCCGCTTGTTACCCGGCGAGTACGATGCACTACTACGATGGCCCTATGAAGGCGAGATCACGCTGACCCTCATGGACCAGAGCGAGGACCGCAGAGCGCGTCGTCACATCAGCCAGTCTTTTAGTCCAGATCCTAACTGGAAGAGTTTCCAGCGCCCATCGAAGAACTCCGCATCGCTGGGGTTCGGTTATCCTCAGTTCGTGTCGAATCGTGGGTTGGAGTCGACGGGGTACATCAAGGATAATGTCTTGTTTCTGAAGATCATAGTCGACTGCAAGCATTCCGCTGACACGTAGATGACAGGCTCAAGCTGTGTCGTAAGCACTTTTTCCCCCGCTGACACGTAGATGATTGGCTCAAGCTGTGTCGTGAAGTACTTTTCCCCGCTGACACGTACCTGACAGGCTCAAGCTGTGTCGTGAAGTACTTTTCCCCCGCTGACACGTACCTGACAGGCTCAAGCTGTGTCGTGAAGTACTTGCCTCGACTAAAAAAAATCCAAATGACATCATCAAGCCATCAAAGGCCTTACAAATGCTATGTCAATCAGCTTGGTCGGTGAACTTTAGACAATTCTGACGCTCTGTTTATTCTATAGGTCCCATGATGCATTGCACATTTAGATGACGTCATGCATATTGTAAAAAGGACGAAAGATGTATGTTTTTCATGGATTTTCTTTTGATGTAAGAATCGTGTTCGTTTCAAAATGACTATATATATTGACAGTATAATCGTGATATATTGGCTGGATTTTCTCAGCCGTGGTTCTTGATCGATATCAATGGTTTACATTGCATGGAATACCGTAGTATCCCTCGCAGCCCTGTTTAGTCTCGTCACGCAACGCTTTCCCTCGCCACAGTGTTGCGTGACTTGACTATAAGCATGGCTGCGAGGGAGACTACGGATACCCGGATGTACATATGAAAATGAATGTGGCATTGTGGGTAGCAGGTCTCTGTCTCACCAGAAACATCTGGTCAACTGGAACTCACGTATCAAACAGTTTTGGACAGGCATTCGAAACGAAGGATGGAAAATATTATTTCAATTTTAAATTCTCAAAATCTATACTTTATATACTATTTTTGCACATTGTAACAGGTTTGAAATTTCTATAAGGTTTAGTACATATACACTGTCGATATATAGAACACTTGTTAATATCTATGCGTTCTATAAAGCACTGATATAGGCACATATACCCCGTCCATGGAGCACAAGCCTGGTCCTCACTAGCGACATAAGCACAAGGATAAGGTTGTACGCAAGCGTAAAGTGAATGTTCGTTACCATTCCCGCTCGACTTCTAATTACTAATTCAACTAATTCTTGTGTTTATGCTTATGTCGTGTATGTCCTCACTTGTAAAATCGTCGACACAAGCCATGCTAAGCATAAGAAGAATGGAATATATTCTGGTGCTTATGTTTATACTTGTGTTTTAGCTGTCGTCACTATATAAGGGTCTTATGCTTGTGCTTATGTCGCTAGTGAGGACCAGGGCTTTAATATCGAAATAAATGACAAACAGATATACAGTATGAATGAATGGTTCGTACAGTCGTTGTCATGGAAACCGAATCTTTTGCCCGTTTATTCTCCAATATTTATTATGCTCTCTATTATCAGCTTCAGTCATTCATAATTTAATGTCGTTCTCCCAGAAACATAACTTTCCTTACAATCATGATTATGCACCTCACTTAACATTCACTTTTTTGCTGATCACGTGACTTCTTCTTCGACGTCATTAATATGGCGGCCATTTTGAATTGTAACCAAGCCTGCACACGGAAGTGAGGCTGTTTTTTTCATTTCTATTTGAGTTAGAATTAGTCATAATGGAATTTTGAAGAGGGAATAAATAACGAAACGCACAGTATTCAAACGAGTTGAAAAAATTGTGGTACAAAATAAACTAATGTATGATCTTCTATGTTACTTTTTTGGTAAAACGCTTCAGAAAGAGAATAAATGTACATTTAATTACTCGGGCTACCTGTGGTATGAAATGGAGTCTCTCTATATTTCATTAATTATTCATCTTGAGATGAAAATTAATTCTAAACAAGACGCTCAATGAGCGTTCACTCGGGCATTGTGAAAAGGAAAATGTCAGTTGTTCGAGGAAGTACTTGAAAATGAATGCCAGTTGGTTGAAGAACAAGGACAATGTCAGCTGCGCGAGGAGAGACCTGACAATGACTGACAGTTGCGTGACGAGGGAGACTATGTATATACATGTATGTGTCGAGTTCATTTGATTTGCCTTTGAGTTCATTTGATTACCTTTTGACTTTGAGTTCAATTGATTTGATTTTGATGAGTTTGTGTAAAGGCCCCCTCTCTAGCTTCAGATCCCGAAACGTCGAGTTTGGAATCGAGTTCGGGTTCGAGTTACGGTTCGAACGTCGAATAAAACAAGGACATCTTCTTCAATACAATATAATTTCTCTGACGTCATGACAATCAGTGACAGTTGAGTGACGAGGGAGACTATTAGTCCGGTGAGTACGAACATGATACGTCTTGAGGTTGCATAGGTCAGATGGTTCCGATAACGGCTTCGCGTTTGTTTTAAAAAAAAAAAATTTTAAGCGAGCTTCTAGTCCTTTTACCACTTCTAGTCATTGAACGATGAACTAGAATCCTGACCTTTTAATAGCTTGAAGATCTACAGCTGCTTTCAAAACTAAGATTCATAATCTACTTGAGTCCTGTGTCTCCTTTATCTTTTCAAATCTGCGGAGTAATCTTGAAACTCCGGATACGATTAAATACGTCGCATACTTTCGTCATTCTTTAACCGACTAAAAAAACTACGACTACTACTACTACCGAAAAACGCATTTTCTAACTCGGGCTTCCTTCGGAAGGGCCCGAGTAATGAGTGTTGGAGACACGGAGACTCAGCCGGGCTTCGAGCCAGAAACTAAAAACTTCCCCAAACCAGGAGCCCATTAATGGGCTCCTGCCCAAACTCCTGCTCCTGCCCAAACTAATGTAATTAAAAATTTTGAGAATTCAGATTTTGAGGTATTCAGTAAAACCAGTTGATCTGTTTTCATACTTTTTCCAGAAATTAATTTTATTAGGTCTCAAACGGAACGGATATTTGAACTCGATCGAAACTTGTTTTCTTCATCCGTCATTTTGTTTCGGTTTCTTCAACATTGAAGTCGACGTAGAAAAATTATCGAAGGGTTATAAAATAAATAACCCTCTTTCTGGCTTACAGGTATATCGGCTGATAATGTCCTTGGCTTAGAGATGGTCCTCAAAATATCACAGTTGCCCTGTAAATAAACCCCTTCTGGCGGCTGGTATATCGGCTGATAAATGTCCGCGGCTGAGAATCTCTCTGTGTCGGATTTTCTCACAGGGTTTTTACTTGGCTCGATGTTTTGTGTGGATTCTCTCATGGACGTATTTGGCAAAAACAGTGATCTTTTGGATGTTGTGGTTTTTGTGCTAGGGAGTTTACTTCTGTTTGTAAATAACTTCACAATTGCTGCGATATCAGTTGATCGATTGATAGCAGTTTTAAAGCCGCTGCAGTACATAGGGTTGGTCACTCAAGGGAAAGTCAAGATCGTAATTGCTATCATTTGGTTTCTGTCTTTTCTAATCTGCCTTCTTCCAGTTTTCCAAGTTCCAAAAATGGGTCTTTCTTCTCATATACTGTCACAGTCATGCCTCCGTCCCGCTTATTTCTTTGACTGCTATCTATTTGGCCATTTTCAGAAGCCTTGCAAAGCAAAAGAGAGAATTACAGGAACTACAGAACTGCCATGGAGAACGCGGGGCAACAACGACATCTGTGCAAAAGAATAGAGAACGAAAAAGAATGGAGAGAGATCGACAACTCACTATTACAGTTGTTTTGGTGATGTTAAGCTTCTCTATCTCAGCCTTGCCCTTTTTTGTCTGTGTTCATTTGATGCTTGGCATTGAATACTGCCCCAACTGTTTCAGTCTTTATGGGAAAAGAACAATAACTTCAATCTTCTACTTTTCAGCCAGATTTATTCTTTTAAATGCGGTATTCGATCCGTTTCTGATAATAACACGAATGCCCAAAGTACGACTGAGAAGCCGTTAAACTAACAATGTTATGCGGCCTAGGACAAACCCTCACAAAAACTCACCACGTCGCGGCGCCGCTATCAGATTAAACTTCCATAATGGACTCGCGTGTGCCGTTTATCTGAGTGCCATTACTTAACTAAGGATTGACAACGTTATATATGTACAATTCAGATGACTAAACAATTGGTTCTTCTGCAGCAGGAAACACTCATTACAGTGAGGACACACTAACCGGGACTCCTTGAGCAAAAACTGACCAATCAGATTACACCTGAAAATAATCACATTGCAACAAAAGTTGTCTGGGCCAATCAGCATTATAGTCATAATGATGATTGGCGCAGATGACTTTTGTTGGAATGTGATTATTTTCAGGTGTAATCTGATTGGTCAGTTTTGCTCAAGGGGTCCCGGTTAGTGTGTCCTCACTGTAACTTTTATTGAGAGAAAGTCGAGAAACTCAGTGCACAGGAAAATACGGTTTTCTCTTGCCCTTTTCTGGTTGAATTATCTTGCTATCCCAGCACCTGTTTATCGACGAGACTCAAGATGAATCATGACTTCAACCGGATGTGTACTTCTTTGTTTAGTGGTATGGTTAATTTTACGGAAACTTTCCAACCGAAACGTCGGAACAAGCTTTAGAGGTTGTCCCGCACTATTCCGGTTGGAACGAACTAACTGGAATTTTCTGACTGACCATTTGAATCTCTATTGCATTCATATTTTGAAAAGACATATACTAACATGCTTGCAGTTAGTACAATCTATACACCGAATCGAAATATGCCGACCAATTTGAATAACTATTGTTCTGGACTGACCAACCACGTGTTCACGTGGAAACACAAAAGCGTTTTCACATGAATGAGAGGTTGGTCAGTCAGGAACAATAGTTATTCAAATTGGTTGCCATATTTCGATTCGGTGTATTGAAGATTTCAAGTTCAATTACTTCATGTCAACAGTGAAAAGTTTGTGACAACAAACGTAGCAAAATAACTTTATTTAATAAATTTTCCAATGAAAATATCTAAATTGTCATTGTAGAAACGCTTGCCCAAAGACCCTCTTTGCACAAGAAATAACTAGTTCAGAAATAAAAGATTACTTTAATTAAAAGGAACACTATAGAATATATGAAAATCATTATTCAAAGGACAAATAAAATATAAACACAAAAAATATGAATAATTTCTATTCAGTCAATGATTGCATGAGGTGGGTTTGTTTTTCCATCGCGGCGCGCGCCTTTGATTTCCCGCCAAAACTCTTCATTGGAACGTAGAATTAAAACATGTTTCGTAATTTCCGGTCGTTTATAAGTGGTTCTACCATTCCGTTTTCAGTGAGACTTTTATTCTGATTGATAAAAGTTGATCTTTTTGACGGTCCTGTGGTATATTACTTATTTGGCCGACTTATTTTCCATCCCGACATTAATGTTGTACAAACACTGAGCTTCTGGTGCCAGTATCAGATGACTTTAGCCACGAAATGCGACATTATTATTAGTATCGATATTACAGGATACCGGCCAATTACTGCAGATACCTTAGGGAAATTTAGTTCGATCATACAGTGAAACGCTCCTCGATCAGACGGACACCCTCGGGACTCTAAACAGCTGTCCGTCTTAGCGAGAGGTGTCCGTCTTATAGAGAGTTTATGTACAGTGAAACAACAGGTTTTTGGAACGGAGCAGCAAATGGTGTCCGTCTTAGAAAGGTGTCCGTCTTATAGAGAGTTTATGTACAGTGAAACAACGGGTTTTTGGAAGGGAGCAGCATATGGTGTCCGTCTTAGAGAGGTGTCCGTCTTATAGAGAGTTTATGTACAGTGAAACAACGGGTATTTGGAAGGGACCAGCATATGGTGTCCGTCGACTTAGAGAGTTGTCCGTCTTAGAGAGGTGTCCGTTAGGTGAGAGTTCACTGTATCAGCGAACATCAACAAGATCTGGAATAGTAACTACAAGATTCTAACATAGGGATTGGGACGCTTTCGGGTTACCATGACAACGCTCGTACCTGATATTACACAATTGTTATTTATTTGCAAAAACAATATCAATTCTTTTTTTAAATGTACTTTCAGAGTAAAAATATTTATCATTGTTTCATCAATGCTTTGTGCATTTTGTACAAGTTGAAAAAGAAGTACAAGAACAGACTACAAGCTACTCTCCTCCCCAGGCTACTCCAGTAGATCAGGACTGTATTCTATTGAATGGGTACCCTGTGTTACCCTCTCTCCTAGCCACAGGAAGCCCGGATGGAGTTGCCTGCGAAGGAGCCTGGTTTTCTCTAAGGTCGCACTTTCAGTGCAATATACAAACTGGCTGTTCGTCCGCTTAATAGAGGTTTGACTGTACTACTGAACATAATCAAACGTGTCTCCCAAGTGAAATCGACTATCGTCATTTGATTGGTCTTGTGCGGGAGCGCTCACATATCACCAATCGAGTTGTCAAACAATAGAAAGACAACAACGATGCAAACTACAGTTGTCTCTGTATCGTATGACGAGCGACGACCATCGACAGACGACAAAGTCGGCTATCGTTAATCTAGTAATGTTGTGAGCTACAGACAGTCGAAACATATCATCATCCGAGTCGTCAGGAGAACTGACGACAATCGATAGACGACAAAGTCGTCTCGTCAGTCGAGTCAAGTTGCACCGAGCTACCGACAGTCGACTGACGACAAAGTCGTCTCGTCGTGCGAGTCGTCTAATACTGTAGTCTTATGGAATCCATTAGGCTGTTCATGTCGATCATTGTAGAATTTCACTTGTTGTGATAACTGTTCGACTTCTTGTGCCAATACCTTCACGATATAGCCACTCTTTCTCCGGTCTCTGTTTATCACAGCGTTAAGCTGTTCCAACTGATTTTCGAGATTCTTTGCTCGATTTCTTTCCCAGATCACTTTCTCGTACAGTAATTTGTTTTTCTCCTGCAGTTCGACAATTACAGCTGACAGAGCTTCGACATTGTCGACAGATAAGTCGTCACTCTTGCGGTGTTTTTCTTTGATAAGTTTTTGCTTTAACTGAAAAAAAGAAGAAAGATATTTGTGAATCAAAAAGTGGAAGAATAATGCAGCGCATAATCTAACTGACTTAGGAACCGAGCCTGTGAACGGGTAGGCAAAGCACTGCATGGGCCTTGATGTTATGAATACGAGTCAGCTGTACAAGGCACGTACGTTATTCGTTCGAGTTTCAATATTTATTACCACTACACAGCATCTATTTATTGGAGTTTCGAGGCTTCTGGAAGAGAATACAATAGACCTTTTTACCGATACGGCGGCCATCTTGAATTATGGGATGCCCAGGGTGCAAGCTAGTAACGATTTGGCCTTGAAAAACTACGAAAACCTAATTTAAAGCAATGAATTTGTACAAAATTATGCAACAATACACAACACATGTAGATAGTAAGCCATACAACGCTATGGCTAGAGTGACATAGAAAAATAATATATTGACGCGACTCCACATGTACAGTTTTTGAGAGTTTTGGGGTCATTTGCACCCTGAGCATCCCATAATGTTTTAGCCAAAACAATAGAATCCAAAATGGCCGCCGTATCGGTAAAAAGGTCTATTGACAAAGGACAATAAAACTAACGGTAAACTCTCATTGTCGTTTATTGTTTTAATACAACGAACTATTGACCCTCGAACACACAAATTCAATGCATCCTACAGCTCATGATCTCACTGACTGTGACACATGCGCGACTGGAAATCGGGCGGCATAACTTTGACACTGCTAGCCTGCCCCCTCGCCCTCAACTCGAGTGTGTGCTTTATTATTATCCAATGTACGTCAGTAGTTAATCCCCTCCAGTATAGCACCCTTAGGGAGGGCAGGGGTGATCCCTAACAGAATGGGTTAACTACTAATGTCATGTGACAAGCACCTACACATCAATGTACTGAAAAAGATGGCGGCTGTACATTTGACCACAATCCTTTGCGAACCTAAATCAGTAGTAATCAGTTTCCATAGCAACATAATTACACGCAAAGGACTGTGGTTCAAATCCGCCATGAAGAGAATTCACAGTATAAATCACGCAGACGAAGTTTCTATTTCAGTCTTGATTTAAATACACGACTTTGAAACACCTTGCCTGGATATCTGACCGCCTAATCGTTCTCGTCAGTATCGGTGCTGCCTTCACGATCCAGACGCGCGGGCACAAGACTTGCACAACCCACAAATGTACCTTTTTGTATCCTTTTGCTGCTTTCTGTAGCGTGATATAAGTCTCCTTATATCTGTGAAGTTGCAACTTCGCGATCTCTACACATCTCATGGCTGCTGACGCGCCGAGGTGGAGTGAATTTGACACAATAACTTGTTCAATTGGCGGACTCGTTTCGCGCCATTCCTGGAAGCACTTGTCCCAGGTGTCTTTCTGATAAAGACTGTCACGGCCGAGGGCTAAGGCCGGGTCGCGCGTGTTTCGTTTGCTGAGCTCAGCGATCTTTTCATTCAGAATGCTATTGATTCGGTCGTCTTCCTACAACAAACGTACATAAAAGAGATTAAGGACGTTCGCGCGCATTGTTCACGCGCATCTTTTCTGCGCATAAAATCAAGGTTCGGAACATCTCGGCCCAGTCCTCTTTCCTCACGTCCAAGATGGCAGCCAATCACGCATGTTACGTAGACGATTTTCATCGGCTAATATCTCGAGAGCGATATCGGTGACCCCCATATTTTATTTTGTGATTTTACAAAGAATCATAAAAGCTCCCCATGTACCAAATTTAAAGAAAAAACATGGATAGATTTTGATTAAAACACGAATTTAGATGAAAACTTCAACCTACGCCCTCACGCGAAAGAGTCGTCGATGGTTACGTGGTGACTGTAAATATGAGCCCAAAACTACAGGTTGTTTCTATATAATCACAAATCTTTGTACATAATTTTATTCTATAAACTCTTAGATAGCCATTTAAAGAAAATTTTCGCAATCCGTTTAGTTTTTCTACAAAAAATACCTGTCATTCTCGACTTTTATATTTTGAAGCAATCTGGCTCCATAGCGAAGTCGGTGCATGACCCCCATTTTTTATTTGCTCATTTAGCTTCTATAATGATCTTATTTCGCCATACGAAGTTTCAGGAAAAAAACATAGGTAGTTTTTTGCCCGCGAACAACACGCAATTAGCACCCAGTCTCTTCGTAGTCCAGAACTGGCCCCACCTTTCTCAATAATTATAAAATACTGGGCGCGAAAGAAATATAAAGACTACGAGAAGTGCGGAAATTGATCGTCTCTCTCTAGCCCAGGGCCCTGTTGTTCGAAAGCGGGTTAATGCCAACCCAGGGTTAAATATGGCTAACCTACGGTAAAATCTTAAGAATTAACTCTACGGTTAGCGAATTTAACCCCGGGTTAGCGTTAGCCCGCTTACGAACAACCGGGCCCAGTTCTTCTCTTCTGCTCTTTGCCGCGCTTATAGATAAAAGTGGGTCCAGTTCTGGACTATTCGTAGCAACACATTCACGAAAACAAGTATCAGTGAATGACACTAACAGTACAGTCGAGCCTCGCTATTTCGAAGCCAGTCAAAAGATAAGAAAACAGTTCGACATAGCGAGGATTGACAAAACAGCAGGTCCAAATTCAAAGTGTTCACATCCAACTGAGGGATGTTTGTAAATTGGCCTGAAAAGCCTTATGGGAAGTGTCCAATAAAATCATGTATGTTCAATTCTGCTCGACATATAAACCAATTCAAGGGAGTTCGAGATAACCGAGGCGGTCGAGATAGCGGGTTTCTAATGTATATATATCACTGCTCCTTTACAGCTGTTTTAAAAAACGTTGACGGTAAAAACAGTGAAGCATACGTGCTCGACCGAAAGGGAGCATGGGTAATATCTCAATGCTTGCCGCACATGCCCAGTGTCTTTTGTAACAGCTGTGTATATACATTGACTTAGTGCTGTGCGAGAAGTCATGTCATTTAATTCGGTTTATTGCTGATTTACAAGACTTCAACATTTGTATGATTACGGAAGACCACTGTGCAACATACGAGAGATTGCGGGCGCACAACCCTGCAGCTGGAAATATAAATCGGAACTTACATGTAAACCAAAATGAATTAATCTATATTATTCTTTCTACTAAAAAGGAATATGAGCACTATTAAACTAAATAATTAGATCGACTGATATCGTACTGTCTTACTTTCATACGAAAACGTAAAATTCATCATTTACTTTCACAAAGGGAGTAGTGAGGAAAAGCCGGATGTTCAAGGTTGGAGTCAAATGAAAAACATTCCAAACAAAACCCTATGCTATTATGCACAAAACGTGCAAGCAACACCGGCCCAAAGCCTTAAAACAACGGAGAAATTGACCCAAAATTCAAAACATTCATTTAAAACACTATTTCCGCTTTTATGTACATTAATTAATTTCTCGATGTGAAAAAATATATAAATTTCCTAGTTTTCGTAATTGAATTAAAAAATAGATATATGAACATTGAATATATTTGCATATATAACAATCTGCTTGGGGATATGAACCTTTGTTTGGCGAAAAAACCGCAATTTATTTTGAAGAAAAAGTCACGGAAATTCAATAAATCAGTAGGACTTCAACTTGCGTTCAGTTTATAATTATAAAACGACAAAATATTGACTTTGTTGACATACATTTTGGCAATGCAATTATCAGCAATTTGTATTCCTAAGAAAACCCCGATATAGATTTGCTGTGAAATCCGCAGTCGATTGTTCTGCGGTTGTACCGTGTAAAGGCAAAAAGAATAAATACAGCTGGCGTAGTTGATAAGTTTTTTGGAGGGGCCCGGGGATACTAGCTGATTCATGACATGGTGTCATCGAGTAGTCAGTACGTACAAAAGTTTCAAAATTCTTTCAGAGGGTAAATCAATTTGACACCTAGAACTTAGAATAACTTAGAGGGCTCTATCAAACGTCTGGTGGAAAACTATATTTACGTTTCGATCTGTTTGACCGAGTTTATGTTATTGTAATCCAAATTGCATGTTGTAAATGGACCCACGTCGTCACTATCTCTCCCAACACACAAAGTTCGGGTATATCTTTTACAAAAGACAATCTCTGTAATTTAGAAGCGAGTAACGTCCTTGACCATTTACTAAAGACCCGAAAGTCTACATAATACCGATGGATAGCCGATGGATACCCATAAAGTGCCATATACATTTGTCATTCAAACGCCAAGAAACCTTCAAAGTAGAAGTTCTGGATTTTCAATATCGTTACACACGGGTATCGGAAAGTCTATATGGAGCGATTGTTATCAACAGATACTTCAATACAAACGATAACGTAGATTTTCTCAATGCATTTAATGCTTTTGGGGGGGCCATAGGTCTGCATGATATGGACTACTATACGTCTAGGAAGACTACGAGCCATGATATCGAACTTATCACACTCACCATCAACAATTCCAGGATCTCTTCTTTCAACTGAAGTTCAGTCTCCAAGAAAAGCAGAAGTTTCAACATGCTTTCTAAAGTTGTAGTTCTTTCTGCAGCTGTCCTTACTACTTTCTCCGTTCCACTATGCCCATGGACGACTCTGGCGCTCGCCATCTTTCGATTTCCGCCAAATGTGATGTAATGAATCAAATTCGACTCTCTTTCCGGCGATCTGTGGTTTGTACTCAAAAGAGATTGAATTGTGGTCGAGGAAGAGACGTGGCTGTTGTTTTCCTCAAGCTGTTTAGAGCCGTGAATATTCATACATACCGCAGCTTCAAACAACCATGCATGAGCGGACCAGAACAACAGTTTTCGAAGCAAACTGAATTGCAAAGCCACTGAAATGCGACAGAATGTTATGAGATGAGGAGAGCCTTGTTATCCTTGCAAACCACAGCCACGATCTCTTTGCCTCCCGTTGATTAAAGTATATTTAGATCGTGCAATGAAAACATTAATTTATTCCCGCCGAGGTAAAAAAAACACTCTCTCGAGTCTGTTGTGGTGAAGCCGGTCTGTGGTTTCGAGGGTGTGTGACGTCAGATGTAGATTATGCTCCTTTAACTTCCGCTTCCGGTTCTTTTAGGCAGCCACGTATTGTTCATTCAATGATAAAAAGTTAGTTTTTTTAAAGCTTTTTTAAACTTTTAAAAGTTTACATAAAGGCCTCTGTAATTTAGGGCAACATATTTGTGGTTTGGAAGAAGGGAAATTTGAGAAGGAATTGATAGACGCAACTGTGAAAAATAGAGAAAATAATGTGAACCAGATCTCCCAGTCACTCGACTAAATCGCGGCACCAACAAGCCCGGGGGGGGGGGGGGGGGGGGGGGGGGGGCTAAGTAAGGGTATTTTTGGGTAGGGGTGTGCCGCGGACACCTCAAAACCCTAACCCTATCCCAGACCTAAAATTTTGATTATCCATACCCTATTCCAGACTAAAGCTTGAAAATATATACCCTATCCCAGATTGAAATTTTAAAGCGTTATGTTAATTGATAATGGCGTTATTAAATGCGGAAACCATACCCTATACCAGACCAAAACGTACCCCATCCTATACTAAAAGTGCAAAAACGATACCCTATCCCAGACCTGGGAGCTCAAAAACCATACCCTATTCCGCGGCACATACCCGTATAGCATATATAGGGGAGTACCCCCCCCCCCCCCCCCCCCCCCCCCCCCCCCCTCCGGGGCCAACAAGCCGCCGTTTATCTGAGAAATGATGTCAGTGTGGGATAATGGCTTATCGGCTTCCGAGAGTTCCATACAAGTTTGAAAGCACTCAATCTGACAAGGCTAGGGGTCAGTTAAGTTAGCTTTTGTTTCCAGATACCATGAAACAATAGTTAGACTTCAATCTAAGTTTAAACCAAGGAGTTTCCTGTGCGGGAGTTTTTACGCTGCCACCATACCGAACCCTTCCGAACCCGCGACTGAGCACCTGTATCAGCTATGATCGAAAATTGTTCGTTTGACGGAGAGAAACTTATCACCAACACAAATCGTATGGAGCGCCCACCAGTTCGAGGATCGGGGACTGCGTTACTAGATGTTTAATTTTGTTTTATCGCTCTCCAAGAAAGATGCTGCACAGCACGAAACGCAAAAATAAAATGATCAAAAAACAATTCCTAGTAGGATCGAGATAACACCACCTGAATACGTTGTATACCAACAGTTTTTATTTTCAACCGTTCATACAGAGACGATACAGCAGAATTCGTATGACTGCATTGAAAACACACGGCACACAGCAAGGTCGACAGCACGGATTCATTCGAAAATGGTCATGGTTTTGCACGGTCCTATGAAATCTGCTCTGTAAGTTATATCTCACTATAATTTTGCTTCGAGAAACAAAGTTAAAGGTCCCCAACATCGATCGTCGCCGCATGGCGCTATCTGAAAACGCATCAGACTGAGTTCACGTTACGTTTTTAATCCACGTGGGCGGGAGTTTCATGCCCCTTTATGTATCTAGATCTTAGTATTCTGTATCTATAGGACTCAATAAAAACTCCAATGTTGAATTCCCAGTTTTCTTTAATAAATAATGCATTAATTCCCTCGTCGTGTATATATGTACGTTAATCAATAGCGTACTTAAAGTTACATTTATTTGTACGATTTTTATAGATAACTGACCACCGCTTGTTTTGATAGAATCAAACAATCTAACGGTTCTAATACTATCTACAAACCCTTTTTATGGCATGGATAGATTGCTTTGTTATTAGAAATTCATTTTTCAAAAACAAATTAGAATAATTTTGATACTAAGTGCTGTGGCTGTAGCTTTTCTACGTGCATTAAAGCATACGTCATTTTACTGTGAAAACGGGGCCGATGCCCGGGGGATCAAAGTTTTTCTACTTCTTGTGGTTGCGCTAATGCTTGCGTCGTGCCAGTTTAAACGATAGTCGAAACCATACATTATCATGGCAAAAATTAGTATAAATATTACAAAAGACGTTATTTCGTATGAGTGGGAAACCTACGGTACCGTGACACTCAAATGGCTTCTTTCAGTGAACCAATCAAAAAATCGTGCAGATGCATCATACCGTAATTTTCCCACTTATACTGAAAACGCCTCTATTACCCCCAATTAGTAATTTTTCCGATGCCAAGGAACATCGGATTTAACAGAAAAGCTTATAAACTACGAAATATACAATTGTAAACTGAAATAATAGAATATCTGAACATTGATATAAATTTATTGATAGTTATATTAAAGATATCTTCGATATATGTCATTTATGTGCAGGCGTTGTCTCGTTCATTAATTTGATATTCTAAGTACAAACTGCTTTAATACTCCAGTTTCGAGCTGTTTACGCACCACTGTACTCCTTGACAAAAGACGCGTTTGCTCAGGCTTAGCCTCAATCCAGAGAATAACCCGTGCAATTAAAAATGGTTTCTATTGTTGATTGTCAACACTTTTTCGCGTTTTCGTCGATTATTTGTGCCTTATTTACACTGAATTGAGGCTAAGGCTGAGCAAATGCGTCTTTTGTCAAGGAGTACAGCGGTGTCTACAACTGGACTAACTGGAGTATTGTGTCTACATGTACATCTTATCTGTTTGCTCACAGGAAACCAAAGCTCAAGGCCCGTAAAAAGGCGAAAACTTGTCGGATTGGCTCCAAATCGCGTACAAAGGTACACGATGTCATCAGAAGCACACTTGCAAAAGTTGGAAAGCTTAATGTGGATATTGCTTTATTTAATATCGTAGGATATACATATCAACCTTTGTAAGTTCGTTCACAAGTTAATTGAGCTTGGGTTTTCTGTGGTTTGCTAACCTAAATTGTGTTCGTTCATATGCGAAAGCTTTCTTTGC
Source organism: Actinostola sp. cb2023 (assembly GCA_033675265.1). Classification (NCBI taxonomy): domain Eukaryota; kingdom Metazoa; phylum Cnidaria; class Anthozoa; order Actiniaria; family Actinostolidae; genus Actinostola; species Actinostola sp. cb2023. The sequence continues at coordinate 115,308 of JAUJYZ010001462.1, read as the reverse complement.
TTCCTGTGATGTGGCGTAGCCTCAAATAAACATCAGTACCCAACCCTTCCATTGTCTGCACCTCCAGTGACCCACCAAGATAATTGGCATACGCCCTTGATGTCGGCAACCCAAAGCCCCATCCTGCTATGGGACCCCCACTGGGAGAGTTATTCGGGTGTCCTTGGCAAATCGCTCCAAAAATCCCTGGATTGTCTGAAGGCTTGATCTCACTGCGATCTGTCATGGTTGTGAATGAATATCTAAAAATGTCGTTGAGTTTCTTTTCTGGTATTCCACCACCACGGTCAGAAATTCTAGTAAGGAAAAGTAATGTAGAATGTCAGATTACAGCAAAACTTCAGTTCTCAAATGTTGCAAGTAGAGGCTGCCGCATTTGTGAGATTAAACACAACAAGGAATAGTAGCATAATGTTAGACTGTATAGAGCAGATTTCGTACGACTGTGAAAAACCACGGCGCAAGGCACGGCACGGTCACGGCACGGATTCATTCGAAATCCTAAATCATCACGGTCGACGGCACGGCACCTCCGTGCCTAAGTTTTTCAGTCATTCGGCGTGATCTGCGCTATTCTTTCACGGCCACGAACAAATGCTTCAAGAAAACGTGTAGAAACACAGGCAGCCCAGCCATTGCTTTTGAGGCTATTTTAATAATAAATGTAAATACATTTATATTCGCGTCTTTTTTGTGGGTTTCCTGTGGTAGAGCACGCGCGCGATACGTTGGGTTCCCTGTGCATAGAAATGTATGATGTTGGGCTCTCTGTGCGCGTCCCGCAAGAAGCGCCCGCAGCAATGTACATAGTGAAACAAGGTGTGAAACTGATGGCGTATCATAGCCTGATGTACGGCGCACTTCTTTGGTGCACTTTTCCGTGAGCCGAAGAGCCGAAGTCGTCGTGCGCTACAGGCCCGTGGGGGGTACCCAGGGTGAAGTCGCTGAAGTTTTGAAAAATGGCGGAGAAGTTGATGAAACAAAACATAATTTTTTCGGTGAAACGTTTGGATTCTATTCTTGATCCATGGTAAGTTTGAAGTTCACAATTCATGTCAACTTTAAAGTGTATATATGGCCCAAAATTTTTATTTTGGAAATCGATTCTTTATGAAGTAAATAATGGGGTGGTGTAGTAGTTTCCTGGTTTGGGCTTCACAGATGTGAGTTACAGAGGTTTGAATTCTCAATATGCAAATCAGATGACGTAAATTCAGTCATCATTTATTATACAAAAACGCCTTTGTGCAAATTACTGACATTTCTAAACTTGCGATATCTTTCCACAGTTTATAGAAATAGTTCAACCAATCACAGCGCACAAAATCATTGATTGCTCAACCAATCAGAATGCTTGGACATGGCACGGTCACTGCACGGGACAAACCCGTAACATAACATGTAAGTACTTTGCAGTAATTCCAGCAATCGGCTCACCTGATATAAAAGTCTGTGTCATTGGTGCAAATGGTTACCACTAGATTAGGGGTTTCTAATGGTTTATTATAATGATACTCCACACTGGCCCTAAGAGACAGCTTGAATTAGTTATACAAATATTAATAAGGCTTCAACTGAACCTCTACTAACTCTGACTGAACTATATAGCATGGAAGTTTACTTTTCGATTGCTCTCAAACTTGTTAAGGTCATCCTGCAATGTTTGAACAAATTTCTCCCTGACAACAGATTAACAGATTTGGAGGAGGCGGAATTATAATTTGGAGGAGGTGAGTTTTTTTTACGTTAGAGTTTTGGTGATTCATTATATTTACAATCATATTACATGGATTGCAGAATGCACCATTTCTCTGACTCGGAGACCTACTCTGTCTCATTGACTTCGGTGTCAACAACAACAACAACGATTTTTTATTTAAATTGGAATTACAGAATTTAGAAAACAACTATAACGTGTCCATAATAGAGGGTTGACTGTATGTAGTTCTTTCTTTTCGAGTCAGCGATTCCATTAGAAGCTGACAGGTGCCTTGCACACTCTGGCAGCTACTTTCAAAATCATTGCTGCAGTAACTTTCCTTAGTTCAAATTTTTACACATTTAAAAGTTTAAGTCACTTACTCCAGAAGGAGTATTTGCCTTCACATTTAATAGAAACCCCTATGAGAATAATATTCATACCTCATTGAATTCTTAAGGAGTTCCTGTAAGATGTATTCTAGAGGAGCAGGGATGAAAGGGATGACAGCTTTTGTATGTCCATTGATGATCACACCTGGTGCCACACCATAAAGATGCTCACAAATTTGTCTGCGAAAGCAACACATTTTATTTTTTATTATTATTTATTTAGCTATTTAAACTCATCACCAATAGATGAGCTTGGCAGGTGCTAGGTTGGTGGGAGGAGCCAGCAGTGACAGATGACAGTAGCCAAAGCAACCCTGCCACATCCCACACCAAGCACACTGACAATGTCAGTGAAATACTTAGCATGAGGGAGGGAGGGGTCAGTAGAAAGCTTGCTGCGAACGCATGATATCAGCACAGGCTACTTGCTTGCTGTAAATGAGCTGCGAAGACAACCATGTGTACATATAGTAAATTTACAATGATCATCATGTACGCCGTAATGCTCATAAGACAGGTACATGATCACCAGTCCCTTGAGAATGCAGAGGCTGCCCCAGCAAGCTTGTATTGAATAGGCTACCCAAGAACTGGGAGCAGCTGCCGGATAGTAGAACAGTGGACTTTAGCAATACTGGCCCATGAACCTCTGTGAGTAATAACAGTGACCAGTATATGCAGTATTAAATTTGTATCTCTCACCTGGAAAAGTCAGCTGATCTTTCAATGACTTGTTTTAGATTCAAATGTGTACAAATAATACCTATGTAATTAGGCTGGAAAATATAATAATATTGTGATGAGTACATGTATATACACATACAATCATTCTCAAAATAAATAAATAAAAGGGTTGTCCATGGAATATATTTTATACTGAAACAACTCTTTCTGTCACAAATGTAGATTTATGAGGCTGCTGCTTCATTCTTCAGTGTTTAATCATGTAACAAGTGACTGGGACGTTGGGGGGTAGCTGATACCGCAATACCACATCAAAAAAATGAAAATACTTTAAAACCGCATCTAAAATTGAACTTTGAAACAACAGTAGTTCTGTTTTGGAAAACACTGGAATACCGAAATACGCTATTTAAAGAAGAATTTCACCATATACCGTAGCCCCAAATCGCCAAATACTGCATACCACAGACCAGGACGATACTGCAATACCGCATCTCGAAATAACAAATACCGCAATATCGCACAAAAATCGACGGGTACCACAATACCGCAAGCCCCCATGTCCCCCTCGCAAGTCACTGCTACTCATCAGTACCACAAGATTATTGATTTCAAGATGGTACAACTGAAATATAGCCATTGCAGCATTCATTTTAAATGGAAATTGATCGAGATTTTCAAAATCCGAATAAACCAGGCTTTCGTTTGGATGCAATAAAACAGATAAACTAATGTCTGTTGTGCCGTTTGTACGTCCAGGGCCTGCAACCTGCAGAAATTGGCCGTCTGTCGAAGACAAAAATAGCCACCTGTCCTGGCTATAAAATTTGCCATTGTTTATCAACTCTCAACAAAATGTCATCATTTAGAAATCTGCAGAGAACATCTGTGACATTACCTGGTATATTCAGTATACATTTTGTATAGATTGGCCAAAAAGTCTTTGGAGAGATAATTTTTTTATTTCTCAGCTGCCACTAATCTGTCATGTTTTGCCCAATCTTTATTACTCGGGCCCTTCCGAAGGAAGCCCGAGTTATAAAATGGGTTTTTCGGTTTTAGTAGTTTTAGTTTTGTTTGGTCAAAGAATGAAGAAAGTATGCGACGTATTTAATCGTATCGAGTTTCAAGATTACTCAGCAGATAAGAAAAAACAAACGACACACAGGACTCAAGTAGATTTAAATCTTAGTTTTGAAAGCAACATGCCGTTAATAACCCGTTACTGAGCAGCTTCGTATTATGTCTCTGAAGCTAGAGAGCAAGGGTTTGATTTTTCAGTAGATTTTGTTTTGATAGCTAATCTCGCTTTGCTTGCTGCCTGACTGTCGTCACGCGCCGTGAAAAACCGTTTAAAAAGTATCCGACAGTAAAACGAAACACATTTCTCAGATATATAATGATGGATGTTTATTTGATTCGACGTTTGAAAAATTCAGAAGGAAAAGAAATCGTAGAAATCGTACTTCAAAACTTCATCAAAGCAAAGGCGAGCAAGGTCAATGTCCGAAATTTGGGTTCATGCCAAAGTAGTTTTAATAGCCTATTTATATACTTGCACAATATAAAAGCGGCATTAATTTTAGAACCGCCGCGCAGCGCTATTTAAAGCAGAATTTCCACGCTCAAAACAAGTCAGTGAACGGCAAAAATACAATCAAAATCAAAACGTCATTAGATATTAGGGATCTGTTACAGAAGAAGACGCTCAATGAGCGTATAGTCGGGTATTATGACAATGACAGTTGCGTGACGAGAGACTATTTGTGTCAATGACTCATAAAGATTCGTGGAGGTACATCTGTATTACATCTTTAAACGTACTTGAGGTCACTCGAGGTTGCATATTCATGGTGCCACAAACGGGTCGAATAGTTTCCGAACACCTATCGAACTAAATCCGAAAGTATGATTCGCTATAGTTTCCGAGCGTATATCGATCTAAATCCAAAGTATTGTTCGCTCATGGCAGATGCTGAAATAGTGCTAAGTCATCGTCTTCGAAGAATAGAAGTGGTATAAAGCGGTCAGTAGGAAAGAAGCAGTTGACCTGTGCACAAGAGAACTTATGTTGTATCCAAGGCAAGCCATCCATCAGTTCCTCTTAAATACGCTCTCACATACATACGCCGATTTGTGTGGGCCCACTCTAAAAGATGTTGTGCGTTTTCGACAGGGCCTTTACATGAACTCATCAAAAGCAAATCAATTGAACTCAAAGTCAAAAGGTAATCAAGTTCTCAAAGTCAAAAGCAAATCAAATGAACTCAAAAACTATATAATACAAGTGAACTCTAATGTTGACATAAATGTGAACTCAACTGAGTACTGCCTAGCCAAGCATGTATATACCACAACTTGAAGCAAGATGTAAGCTAAATACACTGATTCAGAAGTGTGATTCAAACATGTACAAATCCAAAGGTGAGAAAACAACTTTGAAATCGCATCAAGAAGAACACAAATCTGTGGCGAAAATGAAGTCAATCCGTGTTTACATTCTGTTTATATTTTTATTTGTGTTATGCTGTTTAAAATAGTATTTTTGTATGTCAAAGAGAGAGTTATAATGGAGTGCATGTACCGTCGTTATCACCGTCATATGGCCGACGAACAAAGTGAACAAGCAAGTTTGACTGAAAATAGTGCTATAGATGCCTTTATAAATATATCTGAAGCCAGTGTACAAGTTAAGCTGAATGTCAATAATCATGAATTGAATCCAATAAACAATCATTTTATGTGAGATCTTGCTATGCCATGTTTTCTTGACTCGACGATTCACTGAATAGACCGAATTTCCTCTGCGATAACGAAGAAACCAAAGACGTTATCATAACCGTCTGACCATGAATATGAACTTCAACTGGATGTTCCAAGTACGTGCTACGGAAGTATGATTCAAAGATTTCTATCTATGCTCACCGACCCATATATATATAGTCTCCCTTGTCACGCAACCGTCAGTCATTGTCAGGTCCCTCCTCACGCAACTGACATTGTCCTTGTCATAATGCCCGAGTGTACGCTCATTGAGCGTCTTGTTTAATATATTTTTGAGTATAGAATTATACTAACTGGTACAGGATTCATAGACTTACCCTTTCATTTCTAAGACCAATATGGTGTTCTGCTAACATTCTAATTCCTAGTCGTGAGGTGAGGGTCTTGTTGAGAAAGCTACCCATAGTGTCATACTGCAAGAAAAAAACCCTGAAACTCAGCAAGATTAGACAGCCGAGAAATTATTGATCATTTAGCTCACACATTAGATGTTTAATGAGGATGCTCCAATCACAGATATATGATTTTCAGGGAGGTCCTAACTAAAAAAAATAAAAAAATATGATAAATAAACCTACGGTACTGTGACTCTCAAATGGGTAATCCTTTCTGAACCAATCAAAAAGAGTGCAGATGCATCTCATCCAATCAAACTCTTTCAATACGGCACAGCACGGTGTGGTGATGGTGCGGTAACTTTCCACACAAAAAAAAACACCTTTCCCACTCATACAAAAATGACTTTATATTATATACAATGGAAGTTAGCGAGTACACTAGCATGGGTTGTCCGTGTATAATGATAAATTCCATGGTTACAGGAAATCTATAACACCACTTTACCACTCCTCCATAATGTTTAGTTTTACCCACTGCTCTTCTTGCTTTTCTAATGGTTTATCACATCTCTAATTTTAACCAACTGTTGCCTTTTCCTTTCTATGCCTTTTCATTGGTTAATCAGTTTCCTAATTCATATATTAACCGTCTCTAATCGTTTACACTCCCTCTTAATACTCTGACAAAGGGCTAAGGCTTGAAACGTCAGTAAAGTTATGGTGTTATAGATTTCTTTGTATACAATGTATACTTCCATGTTTTGTAATAAAATTACAACCAGTAGAACTTACTGAAATGTGATTTTTACACTGTTGAAAACCTTCTGCTAAGTTTGTAACTACATGTTGATGGTCATCTAGTAATCCTGTGACAAGATGGCTGTAGCGACCTTCATCATCGAGACTTTCCACCTATGAAGTACATTACATATTTAGTATTTTAGACACAGAGACTGAAAAGATCTTGTAACAGTTAACAAATATAGAAATCATAATGTAAATATAAGCAGAATATTACCTTGGGAAATTTTGTTAACATGTTAAATGCCCTTTGGTATAACTCGTACTGGAGAGACACATAACAAACCCAAATATTATTATTAAAGTACGGATTGCTCACAGCATTTGCCAGAAGCCTATGACATTTGGTAAAACAAACAACGGTTAGTATATATGATCAAGCATAAACTAATGTCTGGCTGAAACATAGTGTGTATTGTATTAGTCTTTTATTTGACAACAAACAGAGAAAATAAGCCACAAAGCCATGAATAATTCATTCTAAATGAGTCAAACAGCAAAGTTTCAACCATGCTGGCCATATATTGCCATGGATTGTAATTTTGAGCAGATTCTATTATATATACAAGTTATTTATAATGCTGAACCAGCCAATTTTTTTTATTATGAAAATTTATTTGATGTAAGGTAAACAGTTGCAGGATTTGATACTTTGGCTTAATTGCTTATGTCAGTAATAATCACACTCACAGAAGCAAGGCCCCGCATATCATATCAAATCCTGCATCTATTCACCTTAGGGGCGGACCATTTGATTTTTGATGGGGGGTGGGGGCGATTTAAAGTATGGTCGATATTTTTTTTTCACCTTTTCATGTTGCACGATATTTTTTCACTGCCTTAGGCCCTTGCACGATATTTTTTTTAACCAAATTTATTTTTGTTTGCCAATATCTATTCAGTTGCCAAATTGATAAGTATTGAAAATTGTATAATAAATTACCTTTGTTATTTAATTTAATTATTTGTACAGTCTGTTGTTTTACTTACATCATGATTTATTAAATTTACATGCCATCAATCAATGAACGGTGAAATTTCCACTGAAACAGAAAAATCCTAGGGAGTATACTGCTATTATAATATAAACTATGTGTACCTCCCAAGAACGCGCGATTTGATTGGTTGTTGAGCGTGCATTGTTATGTTATAGAAGTACGGAGCAGCGAAAACAAAGCAGAAAACCTGTTTAAAACTAGTTTTATATTATAAAGTGAATAGAAGATGACTCTCCTTGCTTCTATACAAAAATAATGCACTTCTGAGGTCTTGAAAGCTGTTTCAAGACCTCAGCGTGCATTAATTTTGTATAGAAGCACGGAGAGTCATTTTCTTTTAGTTAAATATATAATTATCAAGTATTCAATGCTTTTCAAAGGCGTAGCATGCTTTTTTTCTAATGTATACGCACAGAGAAACGAGTGCCGAAGCCGCGCGCTTTTAGAGGGGTAAGGGGGCATACTCCCCCTGGAAATTTCGAAATCTAGAGCAGTCTTGGAAATACCATTTTCTTCGTTTTCTAGCGGATTTTCTTGCTACACAAATATATCTAGTAAAATGCTGATCACTGTTTTTTTTGTAGTTTATTTTGTTTGAGAGACTGTTCACTGGGTCTGCTTCTAACTACAATAATATTATACATATACACACTCCCTGAAGTGCCATTTCCCGGATTTCATAATTTCAAAGCTAGTCAGCTCTTACGATTTTGTCTTAGATTTCATTTTTTTAAATATATAATTTTTAATTATTTTAAATTGTACGCACGTGTGTATACGTGCATAATGCACGCTACGCCCCTTGGGCTACAATGCTAGGTTTTGAATTTGAAATTCAAGACCTGTCCCTTGCAGAGTACACAGGTATAACACTCAAATTTAGGTCTACCAAATTAAAAAAAGTAACTTGAAACTTAAAAAAAGCTGAAGTTGGTGTCATAATAATGCACGATATTTTTTTTGATGCATTTGTTCTTGCACGATATTTTTTTAAAGGTGGAAGTGCTTGCTCGATATTTATTTTGGGATTTAACCTCCGCCCCCATCAACGATCAAATGGTCCGCCCCTTACATAGAATACATTTTCATCATGATTTAAAAGATTTGGCTGGATAAGCATTTTTTTTTGCTGTATTGGCATATACTGTGTGGGTGGTCACATTACCAAAACTGCATACATTTATAAACAAATTTTAAAAGCTAATGAAAAAATGAGCTTCAGGTCTTATAAGATGGCAGTATAAATGTGTATCACAATGCATTGTATTGAATCATGTGATCAGTGAACATAATGCTTACCACATCATGCATGGCAGGATTTGATAGAACAATGTATGGGAGCTGTTGGAAATCAACAACACGCCGTGCTATTCTGATGGGCAGTTCTTTTTGTAGATACTGGGCGCTTTTCTACAAGAATTGTAACAAATTGAGTAAATAATATATAATAACAAAAGACAAACATATTAAGCTTATAACGCGGCTGGTAAAGAAAGGGACCAGTTTTCTTAAAGTACACAAATGTGTACATCATGTACAAAAATAAAAATAAATGCACATGTACAATATTTGATTGAAAATCTAAATTACTTACTATCAAATGACTTCCATCTTTAAATTTCCCAGCATATAGCATTTGATAAGGTGTTAGGCGGATGGACGACTGATGAAATTAGAATAAAAGATATTTTGGTGAGCTGAGTCTGAGAAAACCCCGCCGTTCAATTACAGGAACAAGAAACTGACTTACTCAGTGTAAAACCCAGATTTAAAACCAGTCCAACTGAGACGACCTAAAACTTTGATATTTTTCTCCTATTTCAACTAAAATACATACCTTGGAGGCATATTCATCAAGTGTTTGCTGTCTAACGTACGACCATGGTTGTGTTTGGGAACCGAACATCGACATACTAGAAAGTCCACAGTGTTGTTTTGGGAGTTTGCTGGCAGTAACAGCAAGGCGCGAAAGCTCCTTGGGTTGAAGTAGAAACCTCATCTCGAAGAGATAGACTTACTTAAGATATAAATGATATGTTTTTCTGGTGGATTATTTTGCGAGTGAGTTGTGCCGGAAGGAGTGAAACTGCTGTCTCTGTCTTTGGGCCTGCCCTTGGCCTTGAGTCTAAACTATCATTGACTTTTACAAAGCATTTCAACCCTACGATCGCTTCAAAAATAGCTTCTTGGTACTACCAAAGATCACGCCAGTTCACTACATCTTGGCGATTTGCAAAATACTACAGTTTCTTCTCACTCGTTTCATCCAAATAAAACACGAGTCTGCAATAACAAACACGAGCCATGTACATGTCATTCACAATCAATAATTTTAGCCAATCACAAGCCAGGATTCTATCGAAAGCTCGTGTTAGTCACATGGAAACGAACTTTGAGTGCACGTGATATTATCGTAAAACTGGTTTTTAGCTTGTTCCGATCTTGTTCTTTCAAAGAACCGGAAGTTGCAGTCTCAGTCCGTTGCACGAAAGTTTCCGTGACCACTGCAATGACTACGTGCTTCAAAATATCAATTCTTCGTTTGCACTTGACGTCACTCCCCTTGAGAATTAATTCTAAAATTAGTTATGAATCCTATCAACTTGATTCTTGGCAGTGTTTTAGAGAATTGTGATATGAATTATTGTAGAAAGTTTCAGATGGGCTCGATGTTTTGTGTCCGAGTTATCGAAGTTTGAATTTTGTCACGCAACTCTTACTTAGCGCTAGTCACGTCTCTGAAAAGTCGTGGAAAACAACAAATTTGTACCAAATTAAATGTCTTTAGTTTTATACATGTTTAGAAGTTCTATTCATAGTGAAATTAAGTGGTGTTTATCAACTCTAAGCTTGAATTTATTTTTTGTTTTGGCCGCCATGTTGGAAGACAACTTTGTCTTCCAACATGGCGCCGCATAGGGAGGTTTTATGGAATCTTTTTCTGACGTCAAAATCTGTCGCGAGTGGCCGTCAAACCGTCATTTTACTTGCTCAAAACGTCAATTTTAGATCGGTGAAGTCTAAATATCTGTCAAATATACCAAATATAAGTTACTTATAAACAAACAAACAAATGTCATCTAGTTGCTTGAAGAAAAACTAACAGACTTTGAAAGTTAAAGGGGCAGTGTCAAGCCATATGACCGCGTAAGCCTGGGTACAAAGAAGCGAGAAATAATAAAAGTCCACCGTGGACTTTTATTATTTTCGATGTTTTGAATCCGTTTCCATCGACCTTAATCATGTTTGTTCAAGCGTCTAATGGATCACTAGTAATAATTCAAAGCATGTTCTTCATTTTCAACAATTCCTAGTGAGGATTATTTCATCTTAGAACTGACTTTGAAGCCGTTGAAAAAAGTGTCAAACAGCCGTTGAGAGGCAGGCCGCCATCATCCTCGAGTGAAGAAAACCGAATTGTAAACCGGCAATTCTGGTCGATTGCGAAGGAATCTTGATCATCAATCGTAGGTGCAGTACTGTTCATGACATTTGAAGAGAAAAACTCACGTAGAACTACTTGTAAACCGGTGAGCTTCCCACCATCTACTTATGTGTTGGGCTTCCTGTGTTTTATTTGATCGGCCGTTGGAAAATGATATTGCCGTGAATTCACTTCTTGAATTCAGTCTTTTTGATATATTGAAGTTCTAAAATTGCTTTCTAAATAAAGATTAGTATCTACATGAGTCCTGTAGGTCATTTATTTAGCGATTAGAACGGGTTTTAGGGGGGTTTTGTAACTCACTACCGGGCAAGGTAGGCTTCTCAACCGATCGAGTGTTATTGTTTTCATTTTAATGCGCATGCGTGAGGCTTGACACTGTTCCTTTAAGTTCGAACATTTTGTAGATCTTGACGGCCACTACGTCACACGTAAAACCTCCCATACAAACACACAGGAATATTTGGAAATTCGTTCGCCCATAGCTCGGTAAAGAAATGCTCTTGTGCTCCAAAATTTGGCTCAGAGGTGTTATTTTGATAGCTCTACAAGCTCATAAGTTTTTTATTTTATTTGGCAAAGGAAATAATATTTTGCAATTTGAGAACAGCCGTATAAATTAAAATCGACGGCGTAATCCGCCAAATACCACGTGGTTGCAAACGAAGAATGGGAGGTACTCCCACGTGAAAGGGGTGGGGATGATCGTCGGGAAATTTAAATTAAAAAAACCCTAAAGGACAACATCTGAAAGAGTCGTTTTCGTTGAGTGGGAAAGTAGTTACGGTACATCACAGCATTCTGATTGGTTGAGCAATGATTTTGCCCGCTGTGTTTGTAAGCTACTTGTAGTGTAGCCTCTTCTTACTGTGTTTGGTTCCAATAGATTTATTCGATGCCGTACCGTGACACCTACCCTCTCTAAGACTCTGCTCGCAGGGTACGTGACACCGTAACGGCTCTAGGTTTCCCACTCGAAAACTGTTTTTATTTATTCGCCTGCAGCCTACATGACCCCTTGATGGTTAAAAATCCGTGGTGTTCCAAGTGACACACACAAAAAAAACGCCCCTTTCACATGGGAGTAACCCCACCCCCCCCCCCCCCCCTGCTTCCCCCCCCCCTCCCCCCTCCTTCAACCCCACCCCCTTCAATGCCCCCGTTCAATGTTTCTTCGAGCGCAGTAGTCTCCCTCGCAGCCGTATTTAGTGTCGTAACACGGCTGCGAGGGAGACTAATGTCAGTGACAACTGCCAAAACTTGTATGCCCATCCCTCCCCTCCCCCGAAAGAATATTGTTGCTTCAGTTTATTTCGGGCCAGCGGTTTCAATGTTTGGCATTCTGGGAATGCTTCGTCAATAGATAATGTTTATTTCGAGAGCTTCAGTATAAATGCGAAACAGTTCAACAAATTCCGACACAAAAGAACCGTTATCGACCTGCTTCACAACGTTATTGAACTTCATAAAGAAGTACAATGTCAGGGGAAACGTCCCATCCTACAACGATTCGTGGATCGCCTACGAAATACGTTAAATTGAACATTGGAGGGTCGCTACACTACACCACTTTGGGCACTCTGACGAAACAAGATAACATGCTAAGAGCCATGTTTAGTGGCAGAATGGAAGTATTAACAGACACTGAAGGTAGCTTACTTCACGGCGTCGTGTTAGCTGGGAATTTGCCTCTGGGTTGATCTGGTATTTGATTTTGTTCGCCATGGCGTCTGGATTCTGACAGACTCAAAAATACTGGAAACGTCATACTCATGGCTGCTATCAACTTGTCAATCAGTTTTTGTAACTCTAACTAGAGAATTATCTTTACTATGAAGGAGACAGTTTTACGAAAATGTTGTTTTATCAATGGTTTTCTATGGTTATATCAACTGCAGTTTCATTAGTTAGAATATAGGATGATCGAATGCGAATAAAAGGGAAGCATACATTTCTATCCCAGTTGAAGTCAAGATTTGAGAGTCGTGGACAAATGAATAGGTTGATCAAGTGGAATTATCATTTAGATAGATTTAATTTTGATTTTGTAGGATGGATTCTCATTGATCGATGTGGAAAGCACTTTGGTACAATACTGAACTTTCTGCGCGATGGCTCAGTCCCTTTACCTCAAAATGAGACAGAACTCAAAGAAATTCTAGCAGAAGCAAAGTATTACCTAGTAGAAGAGCTGGTCACGCAGTGCGAGGGTTTGTTGGCCCAAAAGAAGGAACAGCATGATCCAATATGTCGAGTTCCACTTATAACGTCAACAAAGGAGGAAAGGTTACTTGTCAGCACCGCTAACAAAGTGAGTATAGATGAGTGTGAAAGTTACAGTACTTACCACATTGATGAGATGCATCTGTACACTTTTTGATTGGTTCAGAAAGGAAGCCATGTAATCGAGTGTCACGGTACCATAGGTTTCCCATACACTCATGAATACAAAAATGACTCTAAGCTACTACTGCTCTGTAACTTCTGTGAATGACTAATGTCTAAAAGGTCAATATATATAATGAAGGTTTAATATGACGAGAAGATAAGTAAACCTTCATTATCAAACTGTATGCCCAGAAATACACCATTACTCAATAAATATAGTACATTGAATTTAGTTTTAATTTAGATGGCATTCAACTTTAATTTCACTCTACACATTTTTATTGTCAACTTATATTTGCTTCCTCAAATTTTCTTTTTCAGCCAATTGTAAAATTGTCCTACAATAGATCGAACAACAAGTATTCATATACAGCGTAAGTTTTTCAGAATTGACAAAGACTTATTAATTTCTAGTTTGCAATCAATCCATGGAGATGTAACGTACATGTACATTGACGCGGCGGCCATGTTGGTGGTACAAACAAAGAGAAGCTAATGAGGAATGCTTTGTTATCAGGAACCAACATGGCCGCCATGATGTCACATGCAACTCAGCAATACTTTTAACAAATATTTAAGAACTCTAGTTAACAATATTAATATACTGTAGATGCTGTAATAAAAATATACAATTAAAAAAGATATTTTTATTATTTCAGGCAATCAGATGACAACCTTTTAAAGAACATTGAACTCTTTGACAAACTCTCACTTCGCTTCAATGGTCGTGTTCTCTTTATAAAGGACCTGATAGGCAACAATGAAATCTGTTGTTGGATTTATTATGGCAATGGCAAGAAGACAGCAGAAGTCTGCTGCACATCCATTGTTTATGCAACTGAAAAGAAGCAAACGAAAGTTGAGTTTCCTGAAGCACGAATTTATGAAGAAACTCTCAATGCCCTACTTTATGAAAACAGAGGGACAGGCTCTAAGTTACCCGACGCAGAATTGCTGCATGCGACAAGAGGAGCTGTCGGTGCAAGAGTCATTCATGACTCAGAGGAAGAACCCATGAGAAGACACAGAGCTGGAGGGGATTGAATTTTTGTTGATTACTGTATATAGTTTCTTCGATGTGATACAGCAGTTTTAATTAATGTTGTTGCTGAAACACACTGACCTACATATGGGTCCAAAAGGAAGCATGGGAAATGTTGTTGAAAATAGTTACAAAGTTGGTGATACATGTAGTAACCTCTGCTTATGGTCGTCTGCCCTTGATTGGTTTGAGCTTGTGATGGAGTATTATTCTCACCATTCAAAGGTTCAGACTCTGAGTTACAAAGTTGCAATGATTGCTAGTAACCTGTACATGTACATGTATTTGTGCTAACTCTAACTGCTAATTAATGCAGCTGATGTGTGTGTGTAATGCAAGGAAAGGAGGCCACGTAGCACTAGGGAAACAGTGTATAATGCAATTACTGCGAAAATCCTTGTATCGCGATCTTTCGTTTTGTATAAACTTCAGCTGGATTTTGGATTTTTCTGTTCCGCCAATATATTTTTTGCACTAATTAGTACTAAATACAATACAAAACAATAGAAATGTCACTATTTAGTACTTTAAATAATGATGTTTATGCTGAGTTAACTTTGTACTCAAGAAATGGACATACTGTATATAGTGATTGTCGGAATAGAAAAACCCAAAATCCAACTGAAGTTTTCAAAACGAAAGGTCGCGATACAAGACAAGGATTTTCGCTGTAAGTTTATTGCATAGAGTGGTTTTTGTATGGGAAACCTACCACAAAGTTACAGTATGGTACAGAATCGATGATATCCTATTCAACCAATCACAGCATGCAAAATCATTGCTCAACCAATCAGAATGTTTAGGCATGGCAAGGTCACCGCACAGTCACTGCACGTTACCATCACCGCATGGCACAAACCATACCATAACTACTTCCCACTCATATGAAAACGACTCTAACTTAACATGTATGCATTTTTGTTACATAGAAAATAATATTAAGCCACCAATATCACACAAGTCTGCTTCCTTTTGGTCTTGTGAAGTATAGGCTTGAAGGTTTTTACCAGCATTGTTTTTGACACTGCTGTAGGCATGCTGTATAACCAGCAGAGACCAACAACCTTATTGAATAATATGTCTTTGTTACCCTTCTTCTCCAAGGAAGAGGATGGACCTCTCAGGAGGCAGCTGTACATGTAGTTTGAAGTCAGTTTTGTATTAGTGGAAACTCAAACCCACAATTCAAATTATTGTGTCATGCAACTTGAATCCTACTTACATGTATACAAAAAATCCTCCAACAACAATAAATCAATACATTTTTAGTCAATGAACATTTACAACACGGAAAAGGAACATTGTGCTGTTATTTCAGCAATAGATGCAACTGAATTTCATTGAAATAGTGGCAGCAAATTATATAAATTTAATAATTTTATTATGAAACTGATAGTCAGAGTAAACCTATCGAAAATATATTTAATAATAAAACATTTGTTTGTATTTTTGTAGAATTTGGGGAGACGAGCAATGCTTATTTTTCTGTCGGAGGAAGATTGCTGAGTTTCAGTAGATGTTTAATTTATATTTCCGGTCTTGTGCAGAATTTTCATCAGCTGAATTGCAAGTTTTCAATATAATTCTTTCTGCTTGATAGAACATGGTGGTCATGTTTGACCACCAGTTGGGGCCAGATAATCGATAATCACATTCATGGACTTTTATCAGCTGATGGAAAACTACCAAAATAATATAATTATATTTTGAAAATAATCCATTAAACGTAATGCAGCATCTCGACATTGGGGGTGTGGCTAAAATTGATTGACAATATATATTTTAATAACCCTAATAATTTGATAACTCTACTTTAATGTTGCTTAGCAACCAAGGGTAACGTAATATATAAACGCTCATGGCAACCACTTTAACTGTCGCTCAGCATTATGGGTAAATTATCAAATTCAAAATGGCGGACGGCACAGACGGATTCTACTTCGATGAGCTGAATAAAGTACGGGTTTTGGAGCCTGAAGTAAGCCAAGAAACCACAAAACTTAAAGAAGAGTGTAAAGAGTTTGTAGATAGTAAGTAAAGTATGTCCTTGGGTTGTAATTCGACGAGTTTTGGAAGTTGGCCACAAATGATTGCTCAGCCGGACATCGTCGTGTTTACATCTGTTGTGTTAAAACCACTCAAAACCTTTCCTTTCACCCTTTAATCATCAGAAATAAACGAGTTCCAGAACATAGTTGGTGGATTTATCGACATGGTGGATTCTTTAGCGAAAGAAGTAGAGAAAGAAAAAATGAAGGTAGCGAAACACGAACTGTGTTTTTGTTGTATTTCCTTGGTTACTTGAGAGTTGAGTCTATATTTATTTATTTAAGCTTAAGTAAGTTAAGCTATATAATAAATATAACGTCCTTCGTTGTTCATCAACAGGCCATTGGCTCTAGGAATTTGCTAAAATCCATCGCTAAGCAGAGAGAATCTCAGCAACAACAGCTGAGGGCTTTAATCGCGGAGAAGAAAACACAACTGGAAAGGTGAGGTTTCCTTTATTATTATAAGAATTTGCTTTATTAAAGTTTAACAAAAAATTCTTTAAAAACCTCTGAAACGTTACTGAGCATTTATTTAATAATTCAATGATAAAAGTACTTTTACAAAATATCATGGCCATAGGCATATTTCAGTGTCGTGCGATTTTGACTCGACTTGCGTCATATAAACTCATAAGCCAAAAAGTTTATCACGTCTCATATACACACCTTCGGTAATTTGCGGTCATTCATCAGACAGATAGTCAGAGGAGATTTCTACCGGAAGTGCCTCTGGAAAATGTTCACTGACCTTTCTCTCCACAAACTAAATATACCGGCATTTATGGGGACAATTAGCCATGGTAGCCGGTCGTTTCGAGACATGTCCATTTCGAGACACGATATAAAAGTCGTTTCGAGACATCGGTCATGATCGTTTCGAGACATCGGTCATGATCGTTTCGAGACATGTCAATATCAAACTCATTACATATTTAAATAAGAATTTGCAGTGAGCTAATACTACTTTTGGATCAATTCACAATTCGGCTAAAGTGTTTTTGAACTTTCGAGACGAGGCCGGGTCGCTAACAAAGTTGTCTCAAAACAACCAATGACTCAGAATTCCGTGGCATGCAAAGCACAAAGCGGCTACTGCTGTGCATGTAATGGGGTTGTGCAATATGGATTTTGCCACCTTTAATAGTTCGACCCCTCCCTCTCTTTGGAACAAAGTGTGGTTGTGGTTGCACAATAATTATTATTATTCAACTGTAGTTCCCCATTGCTTTGTCAAGGGAGCAGTAGTGCATATGCAGACGTTTGACTGCCATGTTTGTAAAGCCTACTTAAAATAGAAGTCTACAGTTGCCCTTTTTTGTCTAAGATGAGAAAAATAACACCTAGCTATTATTACTCGGGCACTTCTGGAGGAAGCCAGAGTTATAAAATGGGCTTTCTTTTGTTTATGTTGGCCACAAACGGGTCGAATATGTAGTTTCCGAATGCTTATCGAACTAAATCCGAAAGTATGATTCGCTCCGAACGGGTCAAATAGTTTCCGAGCGCGTATCGAATTAAATCCGAACTAGACGCTCATTGAGCACGTGCCCTGGTGCGATTGAGTACTGGGATGCAGTACATCATGAAAGACGCATATGGGCCTCCAGCTTAGATCTGAGAAATATAATGATATCTTATCTACCTACATTGTGATTTACAAGTTGGTTTTCACTTCTATGCATAAGAAAATATAATTCTAATGAATCTCAATGTCAAAATGCAATGCTCTCCAAACACGACTGCGAGCTACATGTAGGAGACCACACGAAGGCCAAGCTCTGTAATGCCCGAGTATACGCTTATTGAGCATCTTGTTTGAAGATAAGACAGTGGTACATGTATTGTATATATGGTGGAATGGAGAGATTACATATGGATTGCTAACATTAGAAGTACTACCACTAGTGTTACTACCAAAGGTCAAACCCATTAATCTTTATGGTGCTTAGGCCATGATTACAGGCCATGATTACTGCATCAATCAGCAGCTTCTCCTATGTGGCCACCTCTGTGACCCTCATCAAATAACCTTGGGTGTGGGGCTGATGAATTCTGACAAATCCCCACCCCCTGAGGGCAATAATAAGCACTCTTGTGATAAACCTCACCTACATGTAGAAATCATCTACAGTAATAATAATAATAATAATGACTTTATTTGTCAGCATTTCCACAGAAAGAGTGACTCTTCGTCTGTAATCTACACTTACAACATTACTGTAGCTATATGTATCCCGCTGCGACAATTACAGTCATTTGTACATGTATGTAAATTATATGTTTTTCTGGGCATATAGTTTGATGATAAATAAGATAACGAGAAGTTGCATCAACATTTTACTAGATATTTCGATCGAAATCCATCGATCATCATCAGTTTACATTTCGTAATGAGGTGTACAAGCCTACATTGTATATATAGCTAATTATTGATATGTCATTTGTGAATGTAATACTGCCTATAGATACAGCTGTATACAGCCCTCTGCAGGCAGCCTTCTACTGCCATATACTGTAAGATCGACTGGCATATTAAAGCTTATCGAAGTTTGGAAATGTCTTCAAAGAACATCTGGGAATGTTTGAGAGCATAGACTGCTGACCTCATATCACAAATCCCCAGGGTCTAATCTCAACAGATGCAATGTACATGTACCCCTGTGTCCCAGGGTGGCCCACTGGGGGAAGCCACTGATTGATGCATAACTCTCAACAGGCTTTTTTTAAACACTTATAGTAATAATTTATGTTTTGTGTTTTTTTGTTGTTGTAGGTTTAGACTACAACACGAATCACTTCAAAAAGTAGAAAGTGAGCAGAATGAGTTTATTGAACAGTTCATTCTACAGAAATGATTCCTGTTAGCAATAACAAGTACTACAGTAGGTGAGTTGCATAGGTTTGTGGAAACCCCTGGCCCATATATAAAGGTTGAATCAGTGTTATATTTAACAAATAGAAAATGTTTCCCGTGTTTACTATGTTTTCTATTTGTTTTGTAAAATAACGAGATGCAAAATTATATTAAAGGTGAAATAAATCAACTTTATTAGCCGAACCAAACGCTAAATTTTCCTAACATCAAAAATGGTTTGAACAGCCAATCAGTGTTCGTTTTATATGAGCGCGAGCTTGTTGTGATCAAGTAAAACACAGCAAAGCGTCAGTGCAGGTATTTCTCGATGCTGTATATCTAAAACGATCTTAAAATCAAACGTTTCTTCAACTGTTGGTGTTGAAGACATTGTGATATACCAAAACTATGGATTTTTAATGAAAAAAGAACAAGAATGGTGACAAACACGGCAAGAAAGCAGAGGATTCTGTTGTGTTTTTTAATACAATTTCAGTTGAAGTGCGCGCGCTACTGACGACAATCGAGCGCACGCTGGGTTTGTTTTCTTCAGCCGTGTTTACATAGCCTCATGTAAACATAGTAGCTAACCAATCAGAGCGCGCGTTAGAATTGTGTTATTTTACAAACCCCCATGGATGAGTGGCTGCTCACCAGGCCTCCTCATTTTATCGCAAAGCTTTCTGGGTATGCCAGGAGGCAATCTATTTATTTCATTAACATTATTATCACAGTTCTCGATGCCTACAATTTCACACATGTTTGTTGGCAAATATGTAGGACTCATATGAAAGCTTTGTGATTTATGGGATAAAATGAGGGGGCCTGGTGACTGGCAACTCATCTTTTCACATGATCTCACTGCAACTGCTATGCCCCCCCCCCCCCCCCCCCCCCCCCCCTGTTTCTAAATATCCTGGATGCACTCCGCCATCATTTCCAAGTCTTTCATTCCAAAGATATCATATTTGATATTGTTTTCTTTTAGGGTGCATATGTTAATGGTCTTCAGCAACTGTTTTCTCCCCACCATGACTACTGGTAATCCTCAGGCATTAGACATCGTTCTTCAATACTTACCTAATGTTAGACTAAAACATGAATTGGTCAGTGCAAGAACTAAGTGATCTCTGATCATCAATGTGTTCTAAATTCTCCCTTCTTTTCTTTTCAATGGTTACCTACACCATCCTTCCATGGACTCCTATATTTATTCCTGTGTTCTTAATGATCAGAAATGTCGATAGGACATATTATGACAGGTCGGCAAATTTATGGTGTCGTGAAATTGGCTACAAGATAATATTTATAAAGCTTAGGGTCATGTGCAAAACCTGGGACTGGGCAAAAAGGAGGTACAATGTACATGTGTACTTTATTCTTACTAATTTTTGCGATTTCAAAAAAATCATGAACTTTAATACTCTCTAGAAAAGATTACCGGTAAATACATTTGGTTTTATTTTTCTCCCCAAATAGCGAAATTAAATACTTGCAAAATACGGCTTCCGAATTATCACAAAATTAAGTACCTACTCGCAAAAATTAGCAAACATAAGGTATATTTACTTTAGCAATACACAGTCTGCATACCACATCAAAATCAATGTGGAGGAGACCTTGTCTGTCAAATTTCATCCCTGTAAGAATAACAGACTAATAATAGTAGAACTAATTCAATGGTAAATGTGAACTGTTTTGGGCCTTCAAGATACTGCATTACCATATTTACTCGTTTATGCAGCGCTTAGTAATTTTTGGGGGTTTTGGATGCGACACTTTATTAATTTTTGGGATTTTGTATGCAGCGCTTATCAAACATGTTTAAACGTTCAAACTTCGATTAAGCGCCACTTTGTCTGATTAAATGTGGTGCTTATTCGAGGGCGGTGCTTATTAATAATTTTGCTAATAGATGTGGTGCTTAATCGGGAGGCGATTCTTAATCAGGGGAGCGCTTACAGTCAAACCAGGTCACATGTGCCCCCCTAGAGTCTATTATTGACTTTGTTATTTGAAAATTGATTTGATTTTTCGTTTTGAACTTCGATTATTGCGAACGAACATTTCAATAAACAAAACAAGAATAATTTGAAAATTCGATTGCTGATTGGATTAATAAAACAAACGTTACCCCTAATATGGGCAGACACACAACACATATGGGCTGCATGTGTGTCTGCCCATATTAGGGGTAACGTTTGTTTTATTAATCCAATCAGCAATCGAATTTTCAAATTATTCTTGTTTTGAATATTGAAATGTTCGTTCACAATAATCAAAGTTCAAAACGAAAAATCAAATCAATTTTCAAATAACAAAGTCAATAATGGACTCTAGGCGGGCACGCGTGACCTGGTTTGACTGTAAATGGATAAATACAGTATGTGTACATTTTGTAAATAGCATGTGTTGATAACAAATCAAGGTCTGGAACATGACAAAGTAGTTTTCAATCCAACAATTTTATTTATACATTGATTATAATAAACATTATGAAATATAAGTTTTTTTATGAAACTTTGTAGACTGTGATTAGATCTGTTCTCACTGTTCATTGTCATGCAGCATTCACTAGCTCTATGTATGTGTTCTTTTTAGATTATGTATTTAAAAATTACATGCATGGGCAACAGGTCACATAGAGTCAGTATTTTGGGTAATATTTGTATTTTACGTATGGCTTATTATAAGCTCTCCCAAGCTCTGTTGTTGTCTGCATTTGTTTCTGATGATGTTTAGATACCCGAACCCCCAACAGTAATCCAAACCCCGACTTCTGGTTTTATTTATGATGTCAGCAAAAGCTCCCAACTACCTAAGAAGGGAGAAGGGTAAGCAGCAGACCCTTATGTATAATTCTCCCAACTACCTAAGAAGGGAGAAGGGTAGGCAACAGACCCTTATGTATAATTCTCCCAACTACCTAAGAAGGGAGAAGGGTAGGCAACAGACCCTTATGTATAATTCTCCCAACTACCTAAGAAGGGAGAAGGGTAGGCAGCAAACCCTTATGTATAATTCTCCCAACTACCTAAGAAGGGAGAAGGGTAGGCAACAGACCCTTATGTATAATTCTCCCAACTACCTAAGAAGGGAGAAGGGTAGGCAACAGACCCTTATGTATAATTCTCCCAACTACCTAAGAAGGGAGAAGGGTAGGCAACAGACCCTTATGTATAATTCTCCCAACTACCTAAGAAGGGAGAAGGGTAAGCAGCAGACCCTTATGTATAATTCTCCCAACTACCTAAGAAGGGAGAAGGGTAGGCAACAGACCCTTATGTATAATTCTCCCAACTACCTAAGAAGGGAGAAGGGTAGGCAACAGACCCTTATGTATAATTCTCCCAACTACCTAAGAAGGGAGAAGGGTAGGCAGCAAACCCTTATGTATAATTCTCCCAACTACCTAAGAAGGGAGAAGGGTAGGCAACAGACCCTTATGTATAATTCTCCCAACTACCTAAGAAGGGAGAAGGGTAGGCAACAGACCCTTATGTATAATTCTCCCAACTACCTAAGAAGGGAGAAGGGTAGGCAGCAGACCCTTATGTATAATTCTCCCTTCTTAGGTTGTTGGGAGCTTTTGCTGATGTCATAAATAAAACCAGATGTCGGGGTTCGGATTACTGTTGGGGGTTCGGATATCTAAAGGTCATCAGAAACAAATACAGTTATTATTATTATTATTATTATTATACAGACAATAACAGAGCTTCTGAGAGCTTATAAGCGATATGTACAAACCCAAAATACTGACTCTACGTGACCTGTTGCCCATGTTACATGTATGTTGAGAATGAATATTATTTTGCCCTCCTCTTTTCATTGTGGACCTGTTGGTGGGATAGGATGGGAGGGAGGACAGGAACACTCCCTTCTCCCCTCATCTCTGTTCATTTAGAGTCATTTTCTTAAACCAGTGAAACAGAAAGAATTAGTTAGTGTGTAATAGTCCAATGGAAATACAAATACAGTGTACTAATATACATTATTAGAGTAATGTCTATTTCACGGGTTTATGAAACCACTCTATGCCATTTAACTACTAAATTAATTATATGTACACCCATGGGCATACAACTACTGTAGTTTATTTGAAGTCTGCACTTTGGGGGGACAGGGATGGGTGATAGGGATGGGGGAATGATGGGATGGGGGTGATGGGGATAGATGATGGTGATGGATAAGGGACAGGGATGGTTGATACCTAGGGATGGGTGATGGATTGGGTGATGGGATGGTTGATACCTAGGGATGGGTGATGGGATGGGTGAGAGGGATGGTTGATACCTAGGGATGGGATGGGTGATGGGATGGGTGAGAGGGATGGTTGATACCTAGGGATGGGATGGGTGAGAGGGATGGTTGATACCTAGGGATGGGTGATGGGATGGGTGAGAGGGATGGTTGATACCTAGGGATGGGTGATGGATTGGGTGATGGGATGGTTGATACCTAGGGATGGGTGATGGGATGGGTGAGAGGGATGGGTGAGAGAATGAAAGAAAGGAGAGACTGCCTGCCAGACTAGATTTCTGATAGCCCCAGTATTTGAGTAAAATTCTACCTAAAACCCTGCAGTGTGCTACCCATCCTCCAATTCGCAGAGTGCCAGCAGTGCAAACTAGATATGGCTTTGATTACTATAGGTTCTTGTTAGTCTACGTCAATGGTTCTTGTATGTTGCTATTTCAACCCTTCCTTCATCGTGTCCTGTATAAAACCATATGCTGCTGTCCATGCATTGTTTACGTCTGGTGTAAACTCGTCTCCAAGACCTTGTTCTAGCGTCCACAATAGAGCCGCCCCAACATGCTGATGAGAAGAAAAGAATAGGAATATGGATAAACGAAACCCGGGGGGGGGGGGGGGGGGGTACTCGGCCATTTTTGGGTAGGGGTGTGCCGCCATGATCCCAAAAACCTTACCCTATCCCAGACCTAAATCGGAAATTTTCCGTACCCTATCCCAGACCTAAGCTTGAAAATCAATACCCTATCGCAGACTAAAATTGAAACTTTGTGACCAATTTGAAGCTAAGAATTTTTATTTTGCCGCTTTGATAATTTATAAACATATGAGATCTTCAAATGCTCGTAAAAATGAAAAAATAATGATAAATACTTGTTTCACTCTAACAACATACCCTATCCCAGTGCAAATGGGCAAAATATATACCCTATCCCAGACCTGAAAAGCTCGAAAACCATACCGTATCGGGCGGTACATACCCGATATTATTTCGTTTCCCCCGAGAAACGAAATAAGGAGTAAAAGAATTGTGCCCATGAACATGGTGGTCCCAGTTACCTTAATGCAACCAACATAGATCCAGGGACAAAAATATTAAAAATATGGTCTTTGGGGGGGAGGGGGGGGGATAAGGTGGGGGGGGGGGGGGGGGGGGGGGGGGGGGTGGGGGGGGGGGGGGGGGGGGGGAGGATAGGGTGGGGGAGGGGGCTAATATCTTGGGAGGAGTGTGTGGATGGGTAAGTCCACTGCTGAATAATCCAAAAAAAACTTGATATTTTATCTCAAATTCTCAATACTTATACTCCTTTTTACACTCTGAAGTCTACTTTACGGATACTACTTTTGTTTTAAAGTGATCATAACTTTATTCAGTAAGTCAATGAATCCTTAAAGAAGTATGGGAGGGGAGGGTCCATCCAAAACGCCTTACCTGAAATTCTTTATCCGTTAGTTCAAACGGTTTGTGTGCAGCTCCCAGTTCTATAAGCTTGACTTTCAGTGTGGCGGGATTGTCCAACTCCTTTACTGCCACACCCACTGTTTTCATCACCCCCAGGGCATGTATCGTTAATCCCCTGCTATCGGGGTTATGGCCGAAGGGAAACAAATCTCGTAGGTAGGGTGCAATCTTGAACAGCCTATCAAATGGAGTATAGTTGAATCTCTTCTGGGGTTAATGAATAATGATTATGCGCGGTTTTTTTATGGGCTCCCTGTGGTAGCGTGAGTTCCTTGTAAAATACCTCTAGTTTCGAGCAAGGGAGCACGGCAGAAACTAGGCTGCCTGTGGTGATGACGCGTTTTGCGTTTTTTTGGCTCATCAGTAAATTGGGATTCCTGTGGTTCACGCTGACGTTTTTGCGGTTATCCACAATATGATAGCGCGGGCTCATAAACAAAGAAAACGTAACGTCACTAATAAAATGACGGTTATTTAGTCAGCCATATTTATTCAGTATTGATGAGCCCGCGCTATCTTATTGTGGAAAACCGCAAAAACGTCAGCGTGAACCACAGGAATCCCAATTTACTGATGAACCCGCGCGCGCATAATCAAAAACTGCAAAACGATTGCAAGCAAAACGCGTCATCACTACAGGCAGCCCAGTTTCTGCCGTGCTCCCTTGTTTCGAGTTGGTACTTATAGATACCGCTGTACTCCATGACAGAAGGCGCATTTACTCTGCATGAGCCTCGTTCGATTCACTGTGTAAATTATGCACAACTACCAAAGAGAACGCGAGAAAATGTTGACATTGGGGAAAATAGAAACTTTGTTAATTAAATCCACGGATTATATTAATTCTAGCTCTGGATTTTATTGAGGTCAAGCAGCAATTCGAAAATGAAGTATCTCGCACTTCACACACAAAAAAAACAATTTATTCCATTTGTAGTTATTCTATGTACCTATTGGTATTTGTTGGATTAAAGATTATTATTATTTAAACAATTCCAATGCATTCCACAAAACATTGACACTTCAGTGGTTGATTGAGATTTCGTTGTCTTCAGTTCCCACAACCCACAACGACACCCACCTCATCACTTTTTCAACCGTTTACAAAACCACTTTATTCTCGAACCGCAATCGTGTCCATTTCATAAAAAATGGCTTCGATTTTTCTAATTTTGCATATTTTTGTTTTGTTTGCATTTGTTTTGCTGACAATTGTACAATAAGTATGCCTTGTGAAATCCCTTCCTTCCATCCACTATTTATTCCCGAAATATTTATTTGAAGAGTGTCGAATGGATTGAAGTGTTTAAAAAAGTATCTTTTGGCGCTAGACTATTTTATAAAAGTAATTTCAAATTCCATTTTTTCGTCCCTACCTTGTAAACATTATCACACCAGTTTCTTGCAAGTCACCCTGCTCCACCTCGCGCCACGAGTCTCTTATGAGAGTGATTTGTGCTTCGTTCAGCAGAGGTTCTTGTTCACTGCCCCATATCAACTGCGAAAGCCCTTGAAAAATGTTCATGATGAACGTCTTGAAGTGGTCTCCAAATATCAAACTGTCAAAGAAACAGAGATTTGAGTCGACTGAGTGGTGGCGTTCTTTTGTGCTTTCAATTAGAAGGTAGACTTTTTGACATGTAAGGAAGTTGGTGACAAACGAACACAAACAAATCAGATTCCAATTAGTTTTGAAATCCTGTGTCCAATCCCATCATGCGTTGCGCCAATGTTTTGATTTTGTGTTTTCATGTACCTGTTAAATCTATATACTTTAGTGTTGTTTATTTGGTCAAGGATGGTTCAAACCCACGGCAATTGTTCAGATTTTCTTCTGATTTGAAGCGAAAGTACTTTGGAGGGAAGAAGAGGGGAGAGGAGGGGCTCTCTTTTCTTTTTCCCTCCTCGCCTTTCCTCCTTCCCCCTTTCAGCTTCCACTAAGAGAGTCTGCTGATACTCAGGTTACTTTTATCTCTACTGTGGTATGTAGTCACAATAAGTGCTCACACGGTTCTAGTCATACTGCTTAATCCTTGATACCTTCATATATACCTATATTTCAAAAAAGGTTGTCGAGGACATCAGTCCATATACAATAGGTTATAGGTCGTTCCAAGACCGAACTGCATTATGGTAACAGCTTGAATAGCCAACAACGTATGAAAGCCTATGTACCTATTTCAATGTCAACAAGCCAAGACACATTTTGAATCGAATTTTATGCAATATTTCTGGCATACATGTCATTCAAGCTGTTACCATAATGCAGTTCGGTCTTGGAACGACGTATAGCCTATTTGCCTATGGACTGATGTCCTCGACAACCTTTCTTGAAATAGGTGTATACATAATAACCGCTCTAAGTCGTGTGCTGATTGGTCTAGAGCTATACAGACTGGATGACGTCATTGGGTATTTTATTATCAGAGCACGTGTGACCTTCAATATCTGACCAGTTTGCCCGCATGTGACAGAAAGAACTTGATGCCCGTTGTCATTGATTTGAAGTTTTTATTTGGGTTTCATTTGGTATCAGTTAAACAAACAGATTCCACTTTGCAGGGCCCGCGGAGGGGGAGGGGCTGGTGGGGCTATAACCCTCACACTTTTTTGTCCACAGGTATACAGATCGGCCGCTCATATTGTAATAATAATAATATTATTATTAAGAAATTTAAAAAATGGTATCGTCATTGCGACCCTTGTACGGAAGAAACATTTTAGCCCCACCACTTTTAAGCTTGCGTGCTTTGCACTACATGTGTCTTTAACCAATACGCAGATCAACAAGGCCTCTAAATGTGATGAGAACAAGACCTCGTACGTAGTGTACTCATTGTTTAGCTATCGTTAATTGTCTGGTTCGATTTGTGCATATAGCTAATTGCATAATCATTGTCGGGTTGAAAATCATGAAAGCTATGACCAAAAGGAATTCTGCGAAATCAGTAAAACTCTCAAATAACACCGTCAAATGATCGAGCTTTTTATCCAGACTTGTAGGATCTTAGTTAAATAGCTCATATACCTTCAAAACTATGAGAACATTGAATATATCTGTATGTAATGTGGCTCATGAACTGATTTCCCATCCATCCTTGCGGTCTCAGCTTCTATGATTTATGATTTTCAACCCGACAACGATTATGCAATTAACTATATATAAAGCATGGTATTAAGCGTTAAGCGGCCGACTGTTGCCCGTTAAACGGCCGACTGTTGGTCGACTAGTTGGTCGACAGTCGACCGACATCGTCTCTTGGTATACGTGATTCTCTACTATTACCATTAATCATAAGTGACGCAAACACGTGCTCATGCTGGCGTCCGGCCCGTTTTTAATTTCACTGTGAAATTTAAAAAATCATATATTGTGCTTTTGTCCGTTAAACCAGGCTTAAGAGTACAGACGAATGGCGTCTGTTCAACACCACTAGTAGTAATATACTTGAGTCATCAACCTTAGACCTACAATCCCATGCAAAATAAAATGTGCCACCATGAAGTCGTAAGTGTCTTAATCTGAAAGCAGACTCTACTCCATGCTACTCAGTCAAGAGTCCAACACATGTGAGATACGATGTCCTCGACTCTACGCATGAGCAGAGCATATGCAAAGACTCGAATTCTTGCAGTTTTCCGGGCTATAATCTTGGAACTCTTTATTTATTGCCTTTAGGCCATTGCATGTAATAATGAATGAGTATGAGAAGTCGAGCTAGTCATTCTCGGCTTTGAAACATTACATGACAAGCTCTGCGATGTTCTCACTCTACCCTCCCCTTTCCTTCGGGCATCGCATGTTCGGTTATACTGATAGTGCAGTAAGTATACTGATAAGATCATTGTTTTGACTACTGTATAGCCATATATGCAAGAAGGCCGCGATAGGCCGGTATATCAGCGATCGACGCGCAGTAATCATGCTAAAATATTAGACAATTATTGGATACAAGTAAAACGACTCGAACAATGTACGTCAGTGCAAACTGTACGGGTTTTATGTAGGCTGCATTTGTATACTGTAAAAATCACGTCACTGGACTTGAACTGTCCTGCACATCTCGTGCATGGAGCTGAACTGTGAACCTGCAATATATCCCCTTAGGTATAACGTAGATAGTGTTATAATAGCAGGGAAAATAGAGCCAATTTTGCACTAAATCAGTGGCAGTCAGTTGAAAGATAACTTTGCTACTGAAATAAAAGTCAAAACGAATCATCAAAATTTGTTGTAGAAGTATAAATCTCTAACAATTCTAACATCAGCTTAGCTGTCACCCATCTGAGTCAGTTGTATTGTAACCGAGCCAAAACGCATCCGTAACGGACTAAGGTTGGATTGGTGTTCGTATTGCCTAAGTTTATGGTAAATGCTTACCTAGTACTGGTATTCTTTAAGCGATCCATATCAGTGGTATCTCGAGGACTCTATCCCGGAATATGTTACTTTTATCCGGTGTGAACAGTACTCTGTACACCACTTGACGTCCTTGACCAAAGAATCATCTGCAACGCTTTCGTATTTTTCAATGCGCGGGATATTTGACCTGCGAGGGACCCTCCACTAATCCCTTACATGATCCGCTTAGCTGTAGCATACGTAAATAAGCCTGCGAAGACAGGCTCCAGTATTGCTTCAACCCTGATACAGATGTTTTTTGTTTTTTTTAATAGTGTAAAAGTTCGATACTTTGATAGTTATTTACGTGGTAATGTTTCATGATGGATATTTCCCTGGGGATGGTATGGTTTTATTTCTAATGAGTCGCAGGTAACAAAGGTTAGCGTTTATTTTAGTCACCAACTACTATATGACGCACAAGAATCAAGGCCAAATGACATTGCGTCTAAAATTATATAACGATCGATGGTGCTTATTTCATTTTCGCCTGTCGTTAGAACAATGTCCTCTCCAAGTTCCTCTAGGGGTCTCGACAGACTAGGGAATAGACGACTTGCACTAAGAAGTCACGTGAACCTAACTCCTGTAAATCGAACAACAGTGTCAAAATGAACTCCAGAAATGAAAAGATGAGCTCGAGATCAGTAAAAGGGCGAAGTTTCAGCTCATTTTGCCCTTTTACTAATTTCGAGCTGCTCTTTTCATTTCTGGAGTTCATTTTGACACTCCGTCACGTGATCTCTTAGTGCAAGTCGCCTATTGTTGTCGCACACTAAAGTTATCGGCCATTTTGAAACATTTCCGCACATAAAAAACTTCCTACATAAATTAGGTATGTATACTACAACAACAACAACTGTGTTCGAATTCTTAATATCTCAAACCTCATCGATCGACAAACACTACTCAGCCTCGTTCCCAGTCGTTACTTACTCGGCACGCAATGGAGTTTGGGAAATGTCTGCACGCGCGCGAAGGAGTCTGGGAAGGCGAGGAAAAAAATTACACGTTTCCTTCGTTTTTCTCTTCCTTCCCGTGAAGCTTCGCGCTCTCTCCCACGCAAGCGACTGGCACAAGTCTGCCTTGGCAATTTCTTGCAGCTCACAGAATACGTACAATATCTAGAAAACAGGTTAACGTATACAGTACGTCGCAAGAAACGTCGCCATCTTGGCAATGGACAATCTCGTATGAGTCAGATCCCACACAATCTACAATCCAAGTGGAGCTAATAGCTACTCGAAAATGTAGGATGAGTTGCTTTCGCTGATACGCGGGCATCTGCAGATCGAGACCAAATTTCGCGTAGAATCGCGGGGCTATCAAGCGTGTAAAACAAGGCTGTACTTGAGAGACCCCGGCGTGAGGAATGCGCATGCAACTCACAGACCTATCAATCAAAACGGCTCAACAATCTATATATAGTTCTTGTACACACAAGAAGCCCGAGTTTATTTTTAAAATAGCCTTCGGAAGAAATGGTTGGGTTGCCTGTGGTATTACATATACCGTACCCAGTATCAGGTGCTCTCGCTTACGAACGCCTTCGTTGTCCCGTCGAGAATCGTGACACCCGTAGAGCCGCACCTGAATATGTAGATGCTAAAACATTCCACTGTCGTTCCATTGTTATGAGTCTACGAACACTGTAGCTCTCTGCAAAGTCAGTTATAAATAAACCTGATCTGGCAATAATAAGTCATACATGATAATAATTCCTAAGTTTCTAAGTCTATACTATACAAATAGTAATTGTATTGATTTATACTGATGGCGTTGGAGGGACTATGGCTCTACGACTATGGCTATGCCAACAATGTATGAAATATCCATACAAGTTTCAAAAGTTTGGCAGCTTTGACTAATTACTGACTCGTAATAGGATTTAGATTTATACTGTCAAGTCATTGTACACATTTAATTGTACACCTGATACTCAAATTTTAACACTTACACATATGGTACACAACCAATCGAATGCATAGTATTTAAGTTATGTACCTATATACTTGATATTAGATAAATACCTGAGCAAGGAAGACAGCCATTCGAGAAGAAAAAATGCCATTTTTGACGTTCACTTTCGGCTTCAATACAAGTTGTTTTTTCAATTTCAAAATATCAATGACTTCTCTTACTTTAAAAACTAGAACCGAAATAGTTCAGCTGGACATCGTGTTATCAAGTACACTATTGTGCATTGAGCTGTGTCTCTCAATTTAATAGAATTAATACATGTCTATTGTTCAAGTCAATCAAGTCAGTGGCCGTACGTAGAGCGAACTCATCGTTCCACGACCAAAAGTGCCAAGTCATCGTTAGTAGTCGTCGTTCCGACTAGAAGTGCTGTGTAGAAGTAGAAGCTCGTACTGGATCGAGAAAGAAGCAGTTGTCTTATGCAGAAGAGAAATTATGTTGTAGCTAAGGCAATAAGCCATCCATTAGTTCTCACATACAACGCATACGCCGCGGATTGGTGTGGGCCCACTCCAAAAGATGTCGAGCGTTTTCGAACGGGCCGGTCCACGAACTCATCAATCTTTAATATTGTTTTCATGCTGTTAAAAATAGTATTTTTGTATATGAAAGAGATAGTTATAATCGTCAACAAGCAAGTTTGACTGAAAATAGTACTAAATGGATGCCTTTGTAAGCTTAAATATATCTGAAGCCAGTGTACAAGTTGAGCTAGCTGAATGTCAATAATAATGAATACAGTATGTGGTTGGGTGTTCGGAAAACTAAGACCCCCAAAACTAAGACCCTAAGACCCTAAGACCGTAAGAAATTATAAAATGTCCAAATCAGGCAAATCCAATGTTCTGTACTTTAATAAAAAAAAGAAGAGAACAGAGGAAAGGCTGTGTTCGCACCACGTTTAGCTTCAAAATTCCATGAGTTTCTCTGCCGTCTGATTCGGTGATAGTTGGCTCGATGATATCGAATAGAACTTAAAATATCCTGTCTTTTCGGCTTTCCATGAATAAAACTACCCCCGGCCCAGAATAACAGCTTCTTACTTTGAGGAGTAAAATTCACGTGTCCAGTGGTTTTCCAGTAGTAGTTTTTCAAATCAGTTAGCAAGATAAGTTTTTACGGATAGTCAGTAGCCGCCATATTTAACACAGGTAACCCAAACACAATTATGCCCTACCACAGGAAACCCATAGAGCCGGTCCTAATGGAAGGAAACAGCGTTCCTCCTTTAGACTTATCAACCAAAAGAACCATACGCGATTTAAAACATCAAGAAGATGGATTTAATATGTAAATATGTCATTCAAGAATGAAATTAACTAATTGGAAGAATAGTTCTTGTATATCCCTGTGTGTATCGGGGTTACCTGTGTCAAAGATGGCGGCTGCTTTGTCGCTGCCGTAAGACATGACTTATCTTGACTGATTGATTTGAAAAACTGCCACTGGAAAACCACTGGATACGTGAATTTTACTCCTCAAAGTAAGAAGCTGTTTTTCTGGGGGTGGTTTTATTCATGAAAAGCCGAAAAAGTCGAAAAGACAGGATATTTTAAGTCCTATTCGGCATATCCTGATCCCGGCAATTTATCACTCAAACTTTTTTGAACTAGCTGAGCTGAACGTCACCCAATTAATATTAAAGTACAGAACATTGGATTTGCCTGATTTGGACATTTTATAATTTCTTAGGGTCTTAGGGTCTTAGGGTCTTAGGGTCTTAGTTTCGGGGGTCTTAGTTTTCCGAACACCCGTATGTGGTTCTATTAAATTGTGAACACTTTTTGCACTTGATGATATTTCTCGTCAACATATGGTACGATTATCCTGAACCTTTGCTATAAATTAGCTCTACACTTCAGCTAACATGTGATTAAGTTTCGTTGTATTCATTATTGAACTTTTCTAAATATATTTTATTATATCATGTCCGTTGGTGGTTCTAACGGTGAACAGTTGTTTGTAATTGTCAACACTTTTGGCTTGCTTTTTAATGGCTTAATATTGTGTATTATTCTCGATTTCTTTTCATTGATGTGTGCCGTTCATCAGTTGATGCATGCCGTTCATCACGTTCGTGTAATTGATGCATGCCGTTCATTGATGCATGCCGTTCATCACGTTCGTGTAATTGCTAACAACGCAATAGCGCAAATTCATATTTCCTTCTCAATATTTGCTATTGTACCAGTGCAGGTACATTAGCGGCAATTTTACTCTATATCTCAAGAACTACATATGTTATAAAATGCCAAGTTATGCGTGAGCTAGCATATGCGTGTTTACAATTAGATGCACATCGCAAAAACACGCACAATTTTTCATTCCGATGCTGCTCGTTCATTATCAACACTTTTCTAAATATTGTTTTGTAAAGAAAAGTGTTATGATTTACCTTTTAGCTCATATAAAAACAAACTCCAAACTTTGTGTTTTTAGAAAGAAAATGCGAACTTTCCCCACTGAAAATTCGAATTTGTAAACAACAGTCGTCAGCTTACCTTGAATTAAAGTTGAAATTTTGCGCGGAATAAATGTCAGGAAGCCCAAAATAGCATTGAATGATTGAAAATAAATCAATATTTGCTCGGGTGAAATATTTTTTGTGAAAAGTGTTCACAATTAGAACTGTTCACATATTGTACAATAAACAATTTTTATTTTTATTTATTTTTAATTGTTTATTGATTTTTCAACAATATTCATATATACACAAA
Source organism: Actinostola sp. cb2023 (assembly GCA_033675265.1). Lineage (NCBI taxonomy): Eukaryota > Metazoa > Cnidaria > Anthozoa > Actiniaria > Actinostolidae > Actinostola > Actinostola sp. cb2023. The sequence continues at coordinate 81,014 of JAUJYZ010001462.1, read as the reverse complement.
ACATACACTACAAAACACAACAGAAGGGAAAAAAAACATTAATTACACATTATTATTATAAGAAAAAGAAAAAGATAATTTACAATTGGTTTATTTTTTGTCGATCTTAACTTTACGATATAAAAACGGCACTTTTACTGACTAGTGTTCACAATTAGAACTGTTCACAATTAGAACCACATATTGTACAATAAACAATTTAAGATCTCGCTATGCCATGTTTGTTGCTTGTAATAGTACGTGTACAGTGAGTAGAATACACCGCCATGCTCGTCGTGAACGAGCGCCAAGCAGACTTTCTTTCGAAAGCTTGACGTCTATTTTTGAGCTTGTTACGGAAGGATGACTTTATAGTCTCTTCTCTTCGTCTGTCAATTTTGAGATAGCTGTGGCTTGTTCTACCAATGGCGTGTGTGTTGGTGAGCAAAGATAGAGATCTGCGAATCGTCGAGTTTCGTCTGAAGTACGTACTTGGGACGTATATTCATGCTTAGATGGTTCTGATAACGTCGGTCTGCACATATCTTGTGTTGAGGTCACTACGAAATTCGATCACTTGTCTGAGACTTTGCCTAGCTACGGGACGCGTCTTGGTTTGTTTGGTTATAACATTTAGCGATAAGCCTACAAGCATATCATTTCGGCTACTGCATTATCCTCTTTAATAATGCCCGAGTATACGCTCATTTAGCGTCGTGTTACTCGGGCACTTCCGGAGGAAGTGGCCGAGTTGTAAAATGCGCTCTTTTTTATTTTTCGTAGTAGACAAAATGCGAAGTATTTGATCGTATATCGGTACGCCAAATGCGAAGTATTTGATCGTATCGGTACACAAAATGCGAAGTATTTGATCGTATCGAGTTTCAAGATTAATCAGCAGATAAGGGAGCGAGCCCGGGGGGTGGGGGAGGGGGATACTCCCCTATATACGCTATACGGGTATGTGCCGCGGGATAGGGTATGGTTTTTGAGCTCCCAGGTCTGGGGTAGGGTATCATTTTTGCCTTTTTAGGCTGGGATCGGGTACGTTTTGGTCTGGTATAGGGTATGGTTTCCGCAATAACGCCACTATCAGTTTACATATCCCTTTAGCACGCTTTCAATCTGGGATAGGGTATACATTTTAAAGCTTTAGTCTGGGATAGGGTGTACATTTTTAAGCTTTAGTCTGGAATAGGGTATGGAAATCAAAATTTTAGGTCTGGGATAGGGTCAGGGTTTTGAGGTGTCCGCGGCACACACCCCTACCCAAAAATACCCTTAGTGCCCCACCTCCCCCCCCCCCCCCCCCCCCCCCCCCCCCCCCCGGGAGGAGCGAGCTACACTCAGCTGTCCCAAAACTCGCTAAAAACCGCTCTAATCGCTAAACAAACGACACACAGGACTCAAGTAGATATTAATCTTTGTTTTGAAAGCAGTTTTAGATATTCAAGATATCAAAAGGACAGGATTCTAGTTCATCGTTCGACGACTAGAAGTGGTAGAAGCTCGTGTTGGATCGAGAGAGAAGCAATCATATATTGTGTAGTGAGAGAAATGACGCAAGCCATCCAAACGCATACGCCTACTACATATTAGCTACATACGCATACTACATATTAGCTACATACGCCTACTACATATTAGCTACATACGCATACTCTAAATTTTCGTCGAGCGTTTTCGAAAGGGCCGTTCGATTCCACGAACTCATCAAAAAATGAACTCAAAAGCAAATCAAATGAACTCAAAAACTATTATGATCTCGCTATGCTATGTTTGTTGCTAATTGTAATAGTATGTGTACAGTTATATCCTTGTATTTAAACTCACGACCAGCGATGTAAAAATACATCTAATCGACAGAAAGCTACAGAAGTCAAACAGTCGAGCCAGTCGAGTTGTTTTCAGTAATACTGCTTCAAGTTAATTAAGCAAATATCCTAGAGACTGAATATTATTTGGCCTTGCATTTCTGTCTGAAAATGTATTTCTAACCGATGTCAAATACCGATGTCTGTGGCTTGTAAAAATTAAACTTGTAAAACAAACGCACCTTCATTACAACGAACAAACGGAAGACGTTATCGAATTCGGTTTTCTATGGTCTGTACGAAATTCGATCACTTGTCTGAGACTTTGTCTGTAGCTACGGGACGCGTCTTGGTATGTTTGGTTACAACATTTAACGATTAAGTCTACAGGCATATCATTTCGGCTACTGCATTATCCTTTCTAATAATGCCCGAGTATACGCTCTTCGAGCGTCTTGTTTTTGTTTTAAATTGAAACCATCGTAGCGATCGCAACGATCCAAATATATCCCATAGTGCATTGCAAGCAACTTTTTTACTGATATTTTCATATACCAAGAGACATATACCTAATAATTAAAACAGTTATTTTACACTGATTGCAACGATCCAAATATATCCCATAGTGCATTGCAAGCAACAGTTTTTTACAAAACCTTATCGTTCTTATCGATGAAATTCCTACGGTATATTTTTCAGTCATTTTCTTCTGATCTTCGAGCTCTGACGGCTGATATTTTCATATAGCTAACAAAACAGTTATTCTAAAAAATGATTTCACTGATATGATTATATATTCTATGGGGGCTTGGAGATAAATACGTTATCTAAATATTAGTAGTAATTCTGAGAAATTCTCAAAAACGAATCGTCAAACCGTCCGAACCTTTCATAGCCATACTTGTTGCTGAGTTCTCAAGGATTAAAAAAAAAAGAGATGAGAGAGCATTCGTTTCGTCTGCATGGAACGTATAGTTCTTTTTACCAACATCATTATAGCGCTATTTAGCTTCAATTGTTTGTGATTCGTCTGTTGCTTAAGCTCTCTATTAATACCCAGGTCACTTAGGACGTACACTGTACGATCAGCTAAGCGGAAACTAGTATCCAGGAGGTCACGGGTTCAATTCCCGTCTGGGCTCGGTATTTTTTACGAATCTTTCAGTACGCTAGACGAAACCTTACGAACTACATTAATAATAATAATAATAATTACTAACTTAGCCGGGTGTGTTCGATTGACCTTATTCAGGAATGGGGGATTATCGGTAATCAAAGATACTGCAACGCGTGAATCAAACTATGTCGCAAAGCATTGTGGTAAAAAAGACAAGCAAAAGGACAATGAAAATGATGCATTGTGGTAAAATTACAATTCGAGATTTGGACAGCTTGTACCAAATAGCATGCTGCCCATGCTCGAGAGTCCAGCGGTGCTCTTCGGCGCGGGCTCAGATGAAATGGGGCTCGCTCGCTGCGGCAGCAATTATTGTGAGTCTAAACTAGGGCAAGGTCTTCGTGTAGCTGCACAAATTGTTCTGGCTATTGTTTTTTTAATGTAAAAACAATACATAGAACGACAATAGAACAATAGCCAGGACGTTTGTGCAGCTACACGAAGACCTGACCTCTAGTACAGTGTTAGCCCCTTGGCCCATGCGATAGAACGACAATAGAACAATAGCCAGGACGTTTATGCAGCTACACGAAGACCTGACTTGGCCCATGCGGCTTTAAATAGTACGTGTATATCATTGTCTTGCATTTCAACAATTTTGAACAGTAATTAGTCTTAGATGAGATTGGCATACGGGGCCTGCTTTCAATGCTATTGCAAGAACTGTATTTTATGTGAATTTTATTGATAATAATAATAATAATTATCATTATTGATATTATTATACATTAACAGGAGCCCATTACTAGGAGCCTTCCTCTAGTAATAGGTGCATACGACATCATTTGCACAAATTGTGCTATTTTTAGATATGCAAATTTCCGAAGAACTCAAATTGAAAAATAAAATGGCGGCCAAACGGAAGACGCGCGGACTTGATCCAAAATATTGATATTCTTAATCCATGGAAGTCCAAGTCTATTTTTCCCTTGCACAAGAACGAGACGAACTGTGTACAATGAATGTATCACATGTATCAATAAACTGACATACTGCCAGAGCACTTAGTGGCGACTTTTAGTTTGGCGACTCACGATGTCGCGAAATTCTTCTACGTTCTTATACCTATCGCTTCATATGTTTATTCTTGTTTTATCAACTTTCTTCTGTTGGTTTTTGATTCATGATTTAGTCTACGTGCCGCAAGAATGAAGCGTTTTCTCACAGTGATTTCGACTCTGATGAAGCAAAATCCATCACCTTCATCATCACTGATATAGTTTTGGATAGCGACGCCAACATAACCAACCACACAAATGTGCACTTTGCTAAAGAACTTCTTCGCCGAAAGATTATCGAAAAACAACTGAAACTTTCAACCGACGAACCGTGCCTTAAAGAGCGGCAAAGAACACTACTAGAGGGTTATCACTGAGTGTATGCGAAGTTCTTTCACCAAAGGCGTCTTCAGTTCAAAGAAGGCAAGAAAGCCGGCACTCCAAGATCAGCCGCTGAATAAAAATGCGATAAAATCTTCATCCAGGCCACAGAAAAAGAAGCTCCCCTGTACCTCACTTCGCTGTTTTAGAAGGAATTTTGTGTCAATGTCGAGAATTTTCGACAAAATCCTACTTCAATTAGCTTTAAAGTTCGTGATTCATTTTGCTGCGTTTCAGACAACAAATGCTAATTATTGAACACACCGGCGGTTTGGAATATTCATAGCTTGGTTCTCACTGCTAGTCATGCACAAGTTAATTAGGTTCTTCGTAAGAGATTTTAATCATTATCCATGAAACCAGATCGATGAATTCCTTCTCAGAAAGAGCAGAAGATGTTCGTTTTTTTGGCCGGGTTTTGAACTGGCCTTTGAACTAGCTTTGGTTTTAGAAGCTAGTTCTCGCACTTGAAGTTTTGATGTAAATAATAATACCTGGAGTTAGTTTTTCTGTTTTGTTTTTAATGTTTTCAATCATTGTTCTTCCTCGCTTGATGAAGTACTGAAGTCAGACGACGAAACTGATCTGAAATTTCACTAGATTCTGATTCTTCACTAGAATCACTGCCGGAACTACACGGTACGCTTTCGGCCGACATTGAAAGCAAAGCTAGCAGTGTTTAATCTGACGTCAAATTCCTATTCTGTAAGACGAGACATGATTGGTTAATCGCGCGGAATTTATAATGACTGTTCTATTTTTAGCTCAATGTCTGCAAATGATGTCGTACAAACCTATTATAGGAGAGGAAGGCTCCTAGTAATGGGCTCCTGACATTAATAATTTTAGAATTTTAAGGAGTAATTATAACGGGGTAGGGAGTGGGATTATTATTATTATTTTAAGTAATTTTGTAGGAGGTAGGGAGTGGGAATGGGCTTCAGGAATTATTATTTTAGTTCAGTAGAAACCAACTAGCATACTATCACGAATCCTGCAATCTGATTGGCTGACGTACTCACTATCTATTGCATGATAGATAGTGAGTAGCGAAAAAGCCGTTCTCGTTTTAGTCCAGAACTGGACCCACTTTTATCTACGCGCGCGGCAAAGAGTAGAAGAGCCTGGGCTAGAGAGAGACGATAAAGGTGGGTCCAGGGAAGTTTGTCTGAGCATGCGTCACCACATCCCGTTCTCGGGATGTGAACATTGAGCAATAATTGATATCACCCTCAAAGACCACGCGCCAAGTGAAAGGTTTGAACTGACCAGTTTTGTTTTTCATTGGAAAAAGAAAACACACTTAAAATGACAGAAAAGTAGTGTCTTCTAAAGTAAATAGGGAAACACAAACAACTTTTTAATGATATCTGTGTAGAAAATAAGAAGAAAAACACAATCTTTCTGCATTCCGAGTAAGAGAAGCGACTGGGAACGAGTCTGTATCGAGTGCGTGATAGCGCTCGCATTTCACAAACAAAACATAAAAAAAAAACTTTTTACGCTAACAAATATAGACAAGAAAGAACAAAGGACGTTGTTTTCTTTGTGATTTTTTTTGTCGTATAAAATCTGTAAGTAAAACTCGGCGGCAAATGCGTCCATTTCGAAGAATAACCGCTATAAACAATAATAGCGGGCTCGTCAGATTTTTGATTGGATGTGGTGGCGCATGCTCAGACGAACTTCCCTGGACCCACTTTTCTCAATTTCCTTATAGATTGCGCGCGCGCTTCTCGTAGTCTTTATATTTCTTTCGCGCCCAGTATTTATGTAATTCTTGAGAAAAGTGGGGCCAGTTCTGGACTATTCTCGTTTTAGAACTATGAGTTCAAATAGTTAACTCGACGCTACGCATCTCGTTGACTATTGACTCATAGAAAACTCGAACCATGTAGAAATGCTGTGAATAAATCGTTATTCTTCTTCTTCTTCTTATTATTATTACTCGTAGTCTAAATAACTCTAAACCACATCCAGGACAAATTTATAGCATTCTTCTGAACACAGTTTTGCTTTATTTAATTTCTCATTGTTTTAACTTTGTTTTAGTCCCATATAATATTTTGCTTGATTTGTTGTCGTTTCCAGACTCGTTCAAGGATGCAGACTGGCAGTCAAAAGCTTATGTATCTATATTCTTTTCAAATAAGTGCACGATTTTTAATTTTCTCACTAATAATAAATTATCAGTCAGTGATGCATGGAGTGCATTTAAAACAACGCTAACCAAAATAATGGACAAGCATGCACCTATGACCACTAAAAGAGCAAATACACTTCCATGGTTAAATGGCAAAATTAAACAATAATAACAATAACAATAATATTATAATAATAATAATAATAATAAACAATAATAATAATAATAATAAAATAATAATAATAACAATAATAATAAATATGATTATTAATATTATTATTATTCATCACAGAAACTTTAAGAACTATTCACCGGAACATTACATCTCGGATTTGCATTCCGCCTCTTGGGACCATGTAGACACACCTCTTTGACAGTCAGTGATGCATGGAGTGCATTTAAAACAACGCTAACCAAAATAATGGACAAGCATGCACCTATGACCACTAAAAGAGCAAATACACTTCCATGGTTAAATGGCAAAATTAGAACAATAATAACAATAATATTAATAATAATAATAATAACAATAATAATAATAATAATAATAATAATATATAATAATAATAAATAATAATAATAATAATATAGGTTTATTCAACAGTAGGTAAGTATTATTAATTGAATACAAATAGAGGGCAAGCCACGATGAAAATCATACATTAAATTAGTTTGATACCGAACAAGGTCATGAAATTTTAGAATTTTTTAAAAGTTAAAAAAAGAGCTAGGGTTTGTATGGTCTCTAAAATCAACTAATGTCATAATCTGTATAGCTTTTATCTGTAGAATAAAGTCTGAGAGGGTTTAAATGTAAATGTTTCCCCACACTGTAATACCATAGCTCTTTTTTGTCCCTGTTTCTTGTATTATCTTTTTCTTTGTTTATTTCTATATTTCTATATTTACTATTTATTTCTTTATTTCTATATTTACTATTTATTAATATATTTCTATATTTACTATTTATTAATATATTTCTATATTTACTATTTATATTTCTATATTTCTATATTTATTAATATATTTCTATATTTACTATTTATTAATATATTTACTATTTATTAATATATTTACTATTTATTTTTATAAAATAACATGTATATAACGCGCGCTCTGATTGGCTAGAAGCTCCCAAAAACCGTGTTTGTAAAAGTGAATATAAACATGGTTTCCGTGACCTTGAGAGACCTTGAAGCGATGCAGTGGATTCAATTCGACAAATATATATTTTTCTGTTGTCAAACATGTTTTATTTACTAAACAAAAGCCAAAGAATTACAGCATTTCTTATTTTCTCAAGTTCAACTTCTATCTAAATGTGATTTTGTTGTTTTGAAGCCGAACATGTGCATTGATTAACACACGAAACGACGACGGTGTGAGTCGTCCTATTTTGAACATTGAATAACGAAGAAAAACTAAATGAATTAAACTCACATACTAACCGTTCTTTGAGTTCTATAGCTACAATATTTTATCAAGTGTACGACTGAAAATACCAAGCAACGATAGCCGTATTACTCTATTTAAAAGTTACTCACAAAGCAGAGCAATTCTCGATTCTTGTAGCTAAATTCAAAATTAAATAAGTTATTGACTATATTAAGCTTAGCTTAATTTCAGTAAAATGTGTCATAGAGAAAAAATATCGTCGTGTGTCTCAAAAACATCCATCGTTTATACATTCTTGTTGAGAAAAACGGCTATGAAAAGGTTCAAAAGTACGACAAAAACTGTAGATTTGGCTACCTGACTTCGTGCTCCATTCATCAAGTTGTAAAATATTTCAGAAAGTTTGACGTCTTCATTGAATCAGCTCAGAGCTTTTTCTCACTTTTCTTCGTCTTTCGTGTTCACAGGATACACTAACTAACAAAGGAAGCATTCTTCTGTAATTTTCTGACAGAAAATAGCATTCTTCAAAACGATTTTCCTGTCAAAACACTTTTTAAACGGCGAAACGGCACGGCAATCGCTAGCTTTGCCATTTTGATTTCTTTAGCAAGATTTTGATTGGATGGTGAGCCATTAATTTCTATGTTTTCAGGAGAATTGCACATTTGATCAATGAAAACTTGCGTAAAGAAAACCGTGTAGTTATTTTATAAAAAAAATACAACACATTTTCCGTGTTTATATTCACTTTTACAAACACTTGGGATGTTGGGAGAACACTCGAAAAAGTTTGAAAATCACTCGCCGCTTTTCTCGTGTTCTCCCAACATCCCGCGTGTTTGTAAAAGTGAATATAAACACGGAAATATGTGTTGTATTGCTTAACTATATTTCTATATTTACTATTTATTTCTATATTTCTATATTTACTATTTATTAATATATTTCTATATTTACTATTTATTTCTATATTTACTATTTATTAATATATATCTATATTTACTATTTATTTCTATATTTACTATTTATTTCTATATTTACTATTTATTTCTATATTTACTATTCATTTCTATATTTCTATATTTACTATTTATTAATATATTTCTATATTTACTATTTATTAATATATTTACTAATATATTTCTATATTTACTATTTATTAATATATTTCTATATTTACTATTTATTAATATATTTACTACTATTAATTATATATTTCTATATTTACTATTTATTAATATATTTCTATATTTACTATTTATTAATATATTTCTATATTTACTATTTATTAATATATTTCTATATTTACTATTTATTAATATATTTCTATATTTACTATTTATTTATTTCTATATTTACTATTTATTAATATATTTCTATATTTACTATTTATTTCTATATTTCTATATTTACTATTTATTAATATATTTCTATATTTACTATTTATTAATATATTTACTATTTATTAATATATTTACTATTTATTTCTATATTTCTATATTTACTATTTATTAATATATTTCTATATTTACTATTTATAATATATTTACTATTTATTAATATATTTCTATATTTACTATTTATTTCTATATTTCTATATTTACTATTTATTAATATATTTCTATATTTACTATTTATTAATATATTTCTATATTTACTGTTTATTTCTATATTTACTATTTATTAATATATTTCTATATTTTTACTATTTATTTCTTTATTTCTATATTTACTATTTATTTCTATATTTACTATTTATTTCTATATTTACTATTTATTAATATATTTACTATATTTATTTCTATATTTATATTTCTATATTTACTATTTATTAATATATTTCTATATTTACTATTTATTTCTATATTTACTATTTATTAATATATTTCTATATTTACTATTTATTAATATATTTCTATATTTACTATTTATTAATATATTTCTATATTTACTATTTATTAATATATTTCTATATTTACTATTTATTAATATATTTCTATATTTACTATTTATTTCTATATTTACTATATATTAATATATTTCTATATTTACTATTTATTTCTATATTTCTATATTTACTATTTATTAATATATTTCTATATTTACTATTTATTAATATATTTCTATATTTACTATTTATTAATATATTTCTATATTTTTAAAAATTCGTTCGGTACCCTGTGAATGGGGCCATAATAGTTAATCCTATTGAAATTTGCCCTAGGAAATCAGATGCTCCACTAAAGTACATATTTGCCCTCAAAACTTCATTCTCAGGCAAATATTTGTTTATTGGACTATCCAGCTTCCTTCTATCAAACAAATTGTTTACATAAGAACTATACGTGTAGGGCACATTGTTTACATAAGAACTATACGTGTAGGACACATTGTTTACATAAGAACTATACATGTATGACACATTGTTTACATAAGAACTATACGTGTAGGACACATTGTTTACATAAGAACTGTACATGTAGGACACATTGTTTACATAAGAACTATACGTGTAGGACACATTGTTTACATAAGAACTATACGTGTAGGACACATTGTTTACATAAGAACTATACGTGTAGGACACATTGTTTACATAAGAACTATACGTGTAGGACACATTGTTTACATAAGAACTATACGTGTAGGACACATTGTTTACATAAGAACTATACGTATAGGACACATTGTTTACATAAGAACTATACGTGTAGGACACATTGTTTACATAAGAACTATACATGTAGGACACATTGTTTACATAAGAACTATACGTGTAGGACACATTGTTTACATAAGAACTATACATGTAGGACACATTGTTTACATAAGAACTATACATGTAGGACACATTGTTTACATAAGAACTATACGTGTAGGACACATTGTTTACATAAGAACTATACATGTAGGACACATTGTTTACATAAGAACTATACATGTAGGACACATTGTTTACATAAGAACTATACGTGTAGGACACATTGTTTACATAAGAACTATACGTGTAGGACACATTGTTTACATAAGAACTATACGTGTAGGACACATGTAGGACACATTGTTTTTACATAAGAACTATACGTGTAGGACACATTGATTCCAGAAATTTACAGCTTGCTGAACGTGTTTCCAGGTAAATGTTCCTGGAAAAATGTCAATATTCTTGACCATGAATGTTCTTGAGCAAGGGTGTGTGCCTTATCATCACCTCCCCAAGCAAAAAATATCCCAGCTGACTTTTGATAGCTCATGAATACATGTGGACTATACGGGGGCTCAATTATATGTCCAGCACCATGGTAACCAAGAATGGTACACTGAGCCTCCTTACAAAAATGCTTTCGTTCTCTCATAGAGTTTTTTAAAACTACCAGAGCCACAATGCAGCACTTCATTCTGCATTGTGGCTCTGGTCATCTGTGCCATAAACAAGAAGTAATGATCCTCGAGCATTTTCTAAAGGAAAATGGAGTGCCACAATTCCTCCAACTCACAGTACCATCTTCAAAAGTAACAGCTTTTGATGCATCAAATTTAACAAATGGGAGTTGCTTCCCTTTATGTACTATAGGACATATTGAGAAACCATATCATAATGGTCCACCTATTGATACTGTTGCCATGACATCCATGCTGTGTGCAGCGAGTAGACAAGCAAATTCAGCTCCCTTAGATATTCCCATCACTCCTATACCTCCAGGAATGACTTGAGGGTGGTTCTTAAACCAATCTACTATTACTACTAGTAATAATAATAAACTTTATTTTACAAGGGAAAAAACATATTACAGCTTGAGCTGAAAAACTTATGGCCCTTCTAATCTAAAAATATAAATATAATCTTAAAAAATATATATATTGAAATATCTATCCTAATATCTATCCTAATCTAAACCTAATACAGTATACACAGTATACAGTGTATACTGCTTCCAGGAAGTATTCAAGATCTAGATCTTCGAATTTATCAGTAAGGTCTTCATAGTTAGTATGCCAAGGAGAAAGCTGCAAACCCATTAGAAGCTAGTAAAGCAGCCTTGAACTCTACTAGTCCACCATGGGAACCAATCAAGTCAATCACTCCTAAAGAGAAGAATAAACTTTTTATAAGTATATAATGATAGATCTCGATGATAATAATGATGATGATGGTGTGGGTGGTGGTACATGAAGTGATTATGATGATGATGACAAATTGTTTGAACCCAGGATCGAGTGATACATGTAGATTGCATATGAGTAAAGTCTTGATACTTACTAAATGTCTAAAGTTTGACGGAAAACGCCTGACGTCGAACTGCGGTTTGCGGTACCTAACAAGAACGTGGTGCTAAAGGTCTCTAATAACAAATAATTTCCTAAATTTCTCTGAACAAGTGACATCATTTCGAGAAAGTGAGATAATGTCTAACATTTTGTCGTGTTTATCAAAGATCTTTTTAAAAGGGACACTGACGAAAATCGCTCTAAATTTAATTTAGCTGAAACTTCACTGAAATAATCTCAAAGGAGCCATACAATTACTGGTTAATGTGTATTCTCAAAATTCGTATGGGAAGTATTACATCTACTCAAACCAAACAATCAACACAGCTTCGCTCCATACATTTCTTTGTGTTCAGTTTCTTGGATATTTTATTCTATGAAGCTAAAGTTTTGGGTAAAGGAGTTTTCTTACATTGTTTGTGCTGTAGGATTGATTGTCTGACCAGTTTTCTTAAATGCAGAGCTGTTATCTGAACTAATAATATACATGAAATAATTTCTGAATTCTGATTGGTCGAGAAGTATTCAATTTATCCCAAAAAGGTTGAAATTGTACTGGAAAAGTTAAGGTTGAAATTGTACAGTAAAATTTCAAATGATAGACAGTTACTAAGGTATTTTGCTTACGAGTACATGACTCCGATTCTTGAACAACAAAAAACAAGTATGGCGGAAAACTTTCCTAGATTTGAAGTTAGTAATGATTTTTCTATGCAATATGAAAACGGCACAAAGTACGTACAGTTTGTAGAGGATCCCACCAAAACACGCCAAGCTGGCTTGAAAGCGAAACCAAGAAGCTTTTTGCCAAAAATGTTTGCAACTGGCGAAAAGAATTGACGACCACCTGAGCTACAAGCACAAGGTCCATTTTACCTGTCATGCATGCAAAATCCCTCATCTCATGTATGGTTCAAAAGACAGCCGATGGGAATCCACAAGATCAACGACATGATGAAGTCAATCATCGCTGGGACATCCTTTGAAAGCTCTACTAAAAACCTCACCAACCACAGTGCTAGAAAAACGGTTGTGAAAAAGATGAAGACAGCCGGCCTCGAGAGAAGCTCTATAAGTAATGAAGGTCACTGGACACAGAAATATCTCCTCTCTTGACGATTACGATGAAGCTGATGAGAACGAGCAGCGACAGCTATCAACTGCCATCAGCGGAGCGAAGAACAACATTACTTTCAGCAACCAGAGCCACATGTCAAGTCAGCAAAACATCGAAAGGCAGTGCACAGGCAGCCCAACCATTGCTTTTGAGGCTACTAATTCAATAAAATGATATTTGCGTCTTTTTTTGATGGGTTTCCTGTGGTAGAGCGCGCGCGCGCTCAATATTTTAAAATACGTAGATATGTTGGGTTCCCTGTGCTGAGTAATATCCTATATTGGGCTTCCTGTGCACATCCCGCGCGTCCCGCACTACATGTGTATATTTACACAAGGTATGAAACTAGGTCACGTGACAAATACGTTTTTGCTCCTAATTTTGTCATTATGATGTGAACATTCAATTTTTCTTCGAATAACTAAACCTTACCGTATTCTCGAAACACCTTATAAGTGTCAGTCGTCTAACTTCAACGTACGCTGAGAAACTAATTTTTGAAATTTTGAGCGTGATGGCCCGATGTGTGCCGCATGTATGTGGTGCACTTTTCCGTGAAACAGTCGGATTTTACCTTCGAGAGGACATCGACAAGCGGTCGGCAAATCTGAACTATGCTCTTTTTGGCAAGTTTTAACATCTAAATATACTTTATTTGCTTTCTGTTTTGACTTCTGTAAAGTATTTGTATTGTATTTTGATTTTTATCGATTAAAATCTTCAAAATTGACGCATTGTGTTTTATTAATGCTAAATATAAGTCCAGGAGCCCATTACTAGGAGCCTCCCTCTAGTAATAGGTTGATACGACATCATTTGCACAAATTAGGCTATTTTTAGATATGCAAATTTCCGAAGAATTTCAAATTGAAAAATAAAATTGCGGCCAAACGGAAGATGCGAGGACTTGAATCAGTGAGAGGTTGTGGCAAATCTATTTTTTTGAAAAATTTACAATTCAGAATGCTCAGTTTCTCTACAATTCAGGATTTAGGTTATCCAAGTGGGTCCACCATCTAAATTTTCCCTTACTTTTAGTTGTTTTTCATGATTGCTAGCATAGGTAAAAAAAGTTAAGTTTATTTTGGATAAATTGGCATGGATATTTCAGTCAGTGTCCTTTGACACATTTCCTAAATCTTCTTAACTGTTTTCAGTCTTTCTACTTTTCTAATAAAAGCAGAAAGCTGAAAAATGTGTATCTTTTTTTAGAAATTCCAATAAAAGCAGAAAGCTGAAAAAAGTATACCTTTTTTCAGAAATTCAAACAAAAGTAATAGGCTGGAAAAAAGTGGGCCTTTTTCAGACAGTGTATTTATTCTACAGACAGTCTAATCAGTCTTGAAATCTACATGGGATCAATACTTCAGAAATATCATGTTCATGACGACTACCTGAATATATATTACCCGGGGGGAAGTACTCTGGGTTTTTTTCGCGATCGGGTACAATCGCGTGACGAGATTGGATCGGTAGGGGAGTGCCGCAGACACCTCGAAACCATGACCCTATCCCAGACCTAAAAATGCGATTTTCCATACCCTATCCCAGACCTAACCTAAAAACGTAATTAAACTGTCCGTCAACGTTGTTTCTGCGGCTGTTTTGTTTGGTGACTGTATGTTTGTAACAGACTACCGTAAAGGTTCCGAAAGTAGCGAGGTCGTTACTTTCGGATTTAGCAACCATAGGTAACTGTTACTTTCGGGCCTATTCGGGGGGTCGCTACTTTCGGGTAGTCGCTAATTTCGGGGTGCTAAAATCGTTACTGAACTGAAACAACGAATATTCACAGGATCTAGAATATTTGATAATGACTATAATTTTGCTTTTGTTACATTTGTTTATGTGTAGCGGTAAATGTTCTGGCTCTTTACGTGCTGTTTACTAGCAAGGTAGCAAAGGGATTACACGTGACTTGGCCCAAAAATGGCGCGTGAATCGTGAAAAAACACTTAACAATAGAGCAGATTTCGAATGACTGTGAAAAACTTACGGCACGGACGTGCCGTGCCGTGACCGTGATGATTTAGGATTTCGAATGAATCCGTGCCGTGACCGTGCCGTGCCGTGCGCCGTGGTTTTTCATAGTCATACGAAATCTGCTCTAGAAACAAACCGTGATCCGTGAATTTACAAGAAAGAAGTGCGTGAAATGATTCTTTTGAGTCGTGAATTTACGAAAAATGGCACGTGAAACCCCCTAGGCCTTTGCTACCCTGTACTAGTGCTGTTTGCCATCTAATTGAGTGTTTTGCACAGAATAGACGTATGTTTCGTGCTGAAAGTCCCCTCCGAACTTCTGGGAAAACCTTTTTCAATTCTTCGCTAATCTGCTGGTACGAGAGGTTCTCTTTAACAAACCTTTTTATGACTTCTATGTTACTTTCTAACAACTCCATCTCACCAACTGAACTGGCCACAAATGACATACCGTATGCAGTGATCGCGTGACTCCAGTATGCTTGTAGATTTCAAGACTGATTAGACTGTCTGTAGAATAAATACACTGTTTGAAAAAGGCCCACTTTTTTCCAGCCTATTACTTTTGTTTGAATTTCTGAAAAAAGGTATACTTTTTTCAGCTTTCTGCTTTTATTGGAATTTCTAAAAAAGGATACACATTTTTTAGGTTTCTGCTTTTATTAGAAAAGTAGAAAGACTGAAAACAGTTAAGAAGATTTAGGAAATGTGTCAAAGGAAACTGACTGAAATATCCATGCCAATTTATCCAAAATAAACTTAACTTTTTTTACCTACGCTAGTGAATCATGAAAAACAACTAAAAGTAAGGGAAAATTTAGATGGTGGACCCACTTGGAAAACCTAAATCCTGAATTGTAGAGAAACTGAGCATTCTGAATTGTAAATTTTTCAAAAAAATAGAATTGCCACAACCTCTCACTGATTGACTTGATCCAAAATATTGATATTCTTAATCCATGGAAGTACAAGTCTATTTTTCCCCTGCACAAGAACGAGACGAACTGTACAATGAATGTATCACATGTATCAATAAACTAAAGCGCTTAGTTATACCTATCGCTTCATATGTTTATTCTTGTTTTATCAACTTTCTTCTGTTGGTTTTTGATTCACGATTTAGTCTTCGTAAGAATGAAGCGTTCTCAGTGCCATTTCGACTCTGATGAAGCAAAATCCATCACCTTCATCATCACTGATAGTTTCAGTGGACAGCGACGCCAACATAAACAACCACACAAATGTGCACTTTGCTAAAGACCTTCGCCGATAGATTGTCGAAAAACAACTGAAACTTTCAACCGACAAACCGTGCCTTAAAGAGCGGCAAAGAACCGGCTAAAACAAGAGGGTTATCACTGTGTGTATGGCGAAGTTCGTTCGCCAAAGGCGACTTCAGTTGGCAAAGAAGACAAGATAACCGGCACTCCAAGATCAGCCGCTGAATAAAAATGCGATAAAATCTTCATCCAGGCCACAGAAAAAGAAGCTCCCCTGTACCTCACTTCGCTGTTTTAGAAGGAACTGTTTGTGTCAATGTCGAGAATTTTCGACAAAATCCTACTTCAGTTCGTGATTCATTTTGCTGCGTTTCAGACAACAAATCAGTGCTAATTAGCAAAACACACCGGCGGTTTGGAATATTCATAGCTTGGTTCTCACTGCTAGTCCTGGCCTGCACAAGTTTAATTAGGATCTTCGTAACAGATTATCCATGATACCAGATCGTTGAATTCCTTCTCAGAAAGAGCAGAAGATGTTTTGAACTGGCCTTTGAACTAGCTAGCTTTGTTTTGTAGAAATTCTCGCACTTGAAGTTTTGATATAAATAATAATACCTGGAGTTAGTTTTTTGTTGTTTTGTTTTTAATGTTTTCAATCATTGTTCTTCCTCGCTTGATGAAGTACTGAAGTCAGACGACAAAATTATTCTGCAATTTCACTATAGCTAGATTCAGATTCTACACTAGAACTACACGGTACGCTTTCGGCTGCCATCAGTGTTGAATCTGACGTCAAATTCCTATTGTGTAAGACGCGACATGATTGGTTCATCGCGCGGAATTTATAATGCATTGTTCTATTTTTAGCTCAATTTGTGCAAATGATGTCGTACATACCTATTATAGGAGAGGAAGGCTCCTAGTAATGGGCTCCTGATAAGTCTCAATATTTAGTACTGCACAACACATTTTTGCTATCAGCCTTGTACACAAAATGACAAACAAACGTATTTATTTCAACAATAAGTTTACTAGCTTTTACACACTGTTTTCGCCGTTCTTTCTGTACAATTTATTCACTATATTGATCAGTAATAGCTGGATAACAACAATTAAATAAATATTATACACAATCGACAAGTTGTGAATGAATAACAAACATCACAGTTGGAAGCGAAAATTACTCTGTGTTTCTCTCAGATGATAGTAAGCTTATTTGCTAAATGTGTTGTGCTATTTCAATGACAATAACGAACAACTGTTAATATTTTAGTTCACGGCAGCTTCACGAGTCCATCGCCATTCATGTCTCCTTCGGCTTCGATGTCAGTGAATTTGAGTTCGTCTATATTTTTGCTTCAGATGGTTTATGCTGCATGTGTTGGCGTTCCCTTGTGTCAGAAGAACTATAAGTAAAGTACAAAATTACGTCAAACACTTTCTAGATGAGACAGTCAAAATGTTTAAACAGATAAAGTACTATCAGTCAGTTGAAAGAGGTTCCCTGTTGAAGTGCATTTCGATCACTGACAACTACACAAGTCAAATCAGTTCTGCATAATTTATGAAAAAAACTGATTCGTTGAGGAGTATAAGCAGCCCTTCTGCCATAGTATAGGCAAGTCCTTTTATTAGAGAACATTTAGAGCAAATACTACGTAAAAACCTTGACAAAAATACTTTTAGTTCAGCTTCAGTTTCAACTAAACTTTCAGGCTCACGTGTCGAGCACAACACATCCAAACTTTCTCCACCATTCAAAACGAAAAAGGACTACTTTAAAACCGTCAAATCTCTTCTAAATTGACTTAAGGTTGACATGAATTGTGAACGTCTAAACTTACCATGAATAGGGAATAGAATCCTAACGTTTACACCGAAAAAATCAGTCTTTCTTGATATGAACTTCTCTTCCATGCCCCGCCATTAGCGACAAAATGACGACTTAACCCTGGGTACCCCCCACGGGCCTGTAGCGTTCGACGACTTCGGCTATTCGGCTCACGGAAAAGTGCACCACATACATGCGGCGAGCAGGTGGGAAATTCGGAAACGCTGACCGATAAATCGCGGGCGTAAGCAAAAAACGGCGCGAATTTGTTTACATTCGACAGCATTCGAAAGTGAGGATGACGCACAGGCAGCCCAAGCAATGGACTTCTGAGGACATTCTGGAGGCCTTTTATGAAGAAAATTTTTATTTCAATAAATTCTATTAAAACTTATCTGAGTTGTTTATTGTGTCTTACTTTATCATCCTGTAAAGTTTCAGCTCGATCCGAGGCCTATTTACGAAGGAGCAGATATTGAAAAACTTCGTAAATAGGCCTCGGATCGAGCTGAAACTTTACAGGATGATAAAGTAAGACACAATAAACAACTCAGATAAGTTTTAATAGAATTTATTGAAATAAACATTTTCTTCATAAAAGGCCTCCAGAATGTCCTCAGAAGTCCATTGCTTGGGCTGCCTGTGGATGACGATGTTCAAAATGTATGCTTAGAAATACATTGACATCGAATTATTTTGATCTTTTTCGATTCCAAGACATTTGGTTTGTTTCAGCAAACATGAAGTGGACTTTTCATTGCGATAAGTTCTGTTTTCGTCATTGAATTTTCTCATCGACTCCAGCTGAGAACACATGGTCGTGGCTTGGGTTACGTGCAAGGTACATCGTGTACGTCTCAAAAATCAAAAATCAGAATCATCAAGGAAGATTACATCAATTACTTGTTGATCCAATGCCTCTAAACTTCAAGGCTTTTCTGGTTTCCGAACGTATTTCGACTTCCAAGTGCCTTTTATGTCGTTTTTACCCATGATGAAGGGATTCTACTAACCTCCTTTCAAGGAGCTGAATATTTTGTCACTTGAAGGGAAGAAAAAGGTGAGTAACCGTATTGCATTTGTAAATGATGTTATGATGTTTTCAATTAATGCACTGTACCTAGGATTTTTAATGAATTTGTGGAGAGAACGCCAAGTAGAATTGTAAGTCTCCATTTTCTAGTCTGAATCACAAAAAGATGTTTGATTGTGTGTAGTTCAAAATGTAGCCGAACTCTCCAAAATATTTCTGTCATTTAAGTTTTGCTAATATACTGGCCTATACATTGAAAACAATCAATCGACTGTAAAAATTGGACTTCATGTGAATATTTTTTGTTCAATGACACGCACACGTACGATTCCTTGAAATGAGTGTTTGGGAGTTATGGTGGATTTACATAAAGTAGCAGCGGCGATATGTTTAGATTTTGCATGAACATTATTCTTCGAGGTTCTGCCTTTTACTGTTGCATGAACAAATGTACTTAAAGTTTATTTCTGCGGTTTGTTTTCTCTTGGAAGATTTTGTAGCTGTAATTTCAGATTTAAATAAGTGTAGTAAGTGTTTATAGCGAAACTTTTACATCAAAGTTTGCCGAACTCTCCAGAGCAAAATGTACATTAATAGAATTCTAATGCATCATATAATCCAAACCACAATTTTTTAGATGAATAAAAATTGGACAAGATAATTTTTTAGCTGTCGCAGAACGTGCGTCGAAGGAGAAAATACAGCGTTAAAAATTGTCGAACACTATATGAAATGTACAAGACGTTCTAAAAGCCAACTGACCAAGCCTTCGGGCTGTATGAAAACAGGTCTCAGCGCTTTCTCATGTTTGACTGTCAAATCTTTAAAATTTAATACAATTAATAATGCCATTTTTTTCTTTTCTTTGTTTCATTTAATCTTACAATGTATTTCATTGTGAGTTTTTAACTAATAGTAATATTCGATCACCTTTCTGACATCATAAACTTCAATGGCCGACATTTTTAGTCATCCCATGCTCAACGATAAATAAAGTGCCCATTTACTGAATACAAATAGAGTGATGGCACTTGAAAACAGATATAGCCATGTAGATATTAATAAACTGTAATTGCATTGTTTGTTTTTTTGTTTTGATTTGACTATTAGATTTTGTTTCACGAGTTAAGTGCGATCACTCTAGCTACTTTGGTGTTTATTTATTCAATTGTATTTGTAATGTACAGATAGATACATACTTCACTATCACAAATGTACAAACCGTGACAGATCTTTTTATTGATGTACAAACCATATTATTACTCTTACATATATGACGAGTTCATAAACTGAACAAAGGTTGAAGAATGTTTTGATACTCCTGATACTCCTTTTTTCAAATTAACTGAATTAAACAGGGATTTTGCTAAGGATTTGAATCACATCTAGTCAGAGCTTATAATTTGTGTATTTCACACCTTAAGCTAAAAACTCTATTTCATTTCCAATGTTGCTAAATTACAACCAGCCAAAGTTGCAGTCCACTCCCTTGTCACCATCAATTCAAGATAGGCCACAAAATCATGTACACTGGTTGAAGTGGCAATCAACCCTCCTTTTTGTGATAACTTTTCTGTTGTATCTGTATCTTTCGTCTGGGCTCTTAAAATGCTGTGTGTGTTTTCAACTGGATATTCGTCAAAGATGGTTGGCCACTGTCTAAATAGGTTATAAAGTCAGGAAAATTTAGCCTCCAGTGAGTTATATTAGATAACCAAACGAGGGGTGATTTATTGTAGTGGCGTCTCTTGAGACACATAAACATAACCCATATTCTGGTCATTGCGTTGAAGTATTCTTTGAAGTTGTTCATTTTAAATGTGATGGTGTAAATAGACAAAACAAGCGGGATATAACTGTCAAGAAGGTTAATTAGTGCTCCATACTGCAGATCTTTTGAACCTTTGAAGGTTAGCTTTACTTGTTCTCGTATCAAAGTCCAAGCACCATAAACAGTTTCAAGTATTAGATTAATTCTCCA
Organism: Actinostola sp. cb2023; assembly: GCA_033675265.1. Classification (NCBI taxonomy): domain Eukaryota; kingdom Metazoa; phylum Cnidaria; class Anthozoa; order Actiniaria; family Actinostolidae; genus Actinostola; species Actinostola sp. cb2023. The sequence goes on along the minus strand of JAUJYZ010001462.1, from coordinate 59,687 downwards.
AGGCTTTGGCTTTTCAGCTAGTTTGCTTTTTGAAAAAAGATTTGTGTAGATCTGCTTAAATAAGGACCTAAAAGTAATGAATACATGTTCTCTACTATTTAGGGAGATGTGAAGTGGTCCGATGGTGGGCATGACTGAAGTAACAGGTGGAAGCAAAACAGTAGGAGTGTGTGGAAGATCTTGCTGCAATTGACCAGTAAATCTGAAGAGGAAGAGGCATAGGCATGGTCTGCATTGTGTGTACATTGTTCAGCATTGTGGCCAGTAGTGCATTCAACATTCGGAAGAGATTCATAAACAATCTGGCGACAGTAGAATTGGCATGGCCAATCTCCAGGTTGAACAACAACATATTTTTTCAAATATGTTTTCAAACCACTTGATAAGGCAACATCATACGCAGCAGCAAAACCATCTATGGATTTTAGCTCCAGCTGGATAAAATTAAGGAGGTTGAGATCTTTCATTTTTCTCATGTGTCTTACTGAGCTATTGTCACAATATTGATGTTCTTCTAGTCTATTTCTTTCACACTCTGGATTGAAAAAGGATCTTGTTAACCATTCTGGCATGATTGATGAATACGTTTGTGCTAATTTGAACATAGAATCAGGAGATGTTATAACTTCTACACAAGAATCAATGTTGATGCCAGCTGGGTCATGCATTTGGTGGATATTTCTAGGTAGTTTGAGTGCTTTTTGTGTCTTAAATGCTTTGACAACAATAGTACACATGTTAATACTAGTGGAGGCCTTATCCTGAGTTGGACGTCTGTTAGTGTGGATGGTTGTGTAGTCATCAATGATTAGTACTAGAAGCCATTCATTCTTTATAGCATCGGTGAAAAATGTTTCAAGACTTTGAAAGTGATTTGTTGCCAAAGCATTTAAAACACTGTTTGATGTTTTCCTGCAGCAAGTATTGCCAAGGTAAAATTGTGTCTCAAGACCTTCTTGATTTAAATTACTTGACTTTAAAAATAGGGCATGGTCAACTTGCAACACGTTGCATCTTTGACTGTGGCAATAGCACATCTTGTAAATAAAGGAAACAGCTCTTTTTTTGTTTATAGAGATCCGTTCTTTGGAATGTCTGTCACTACTTATGGCACCCAGGATTAACTGGAACAGATTATGTGCACCTGCACTGCTACAGAAACTTTCAAATTCTTCAGGGTCATATATGGGACTGTTTTTCCTTACAACAAATTCTTCATATATTTTTATTTTTATTTTTTTCCAGCTCAGTCTTCAGGTCACATCCTGTAAGAAATAAAAATTAATAAAGAGTTAAATCTTCATTACGTGTATTTGTCCTTTTAAAAATTTCACTTTTAGCGCAACTTACTTTCAGAAAGTATTTTGATTTTTTTTCTCCATCTCTTCAAATACATCGAGTGGAAGGGTGACTTCTCCAGTTGTCGTACATTCTATGTGCTCATTTTCTTTTTGTCGAGTTGCTGTCTGCAAGTTGTGTTTCTTTGGAGGTCTTCCCACAAAACTTTTGGTTTGTGAGCCAACAAGCTGTAAAATATCGATATTTTTTTTCGGAAAATGAGCAGAAGTTACGAAAAAAGTCCGTAAAGTACGAATAAAAAAAAAATAGGAAGCATAAATAATATCAGAAAGGGACATGCTCATGTATACGTGTTTTTATTGTGTTACTCACGGGTGAAAAGTTTTTCCCGTTGCTTTGTGCTCGTATATTGCTCTACGGCAAGAGAAACATAGTATGCCATTTGATGGGCCATCTTACTTGAACATGAAACATTCAGTTGCATTTTCCAAATAATTAGAAATACTCCTGGTTGATTGGAGGTTGTCTGACAGATAACACATTTTTTCTTTGAAGATATTTTAATCGGTGAAATAACATGTATCAAAAACACGCAAATGACCAAAACAAATTTCAATGAGCGAGCCGCCATCTTTGTTTACATTATTTCAAGCTTCGCGCTAACACAGGAAGACCGCTCGCAAAATAATCATTAACCCTTACGCATGCGCAGACAAAATTCCCACCTGCTCATGCGGCGCACATCAGGCCATCACGTGACTGGAGTTTCATACCTTGTGTAAATATACACATATGCTGCGGGCGCGTCCCGCAGGAGGTACACAGGGATCCCAACATTATATGTTACTCAACACAGGGAACCCAACATATAAATGCGCGCGCGCGCTCTACCACAGGAAACCCATCAAAAAAAGACGCAAATATATTTCATTATTTAGTAGCCTCAAAAGAAATGGTTGGGCTGCCTGTGGGCAGTGCTTGAATATGCCGAACACTTTCCACAACTGTCAGATTGTTTTCTATGTCGGAGGAAAAATCCCCGACTCTTGAAATACAATAAACATTTCTTTGAACGAAAACACTTTAACTTGAAGGATTTTTTCCATGTATTAACTTGCTTGAGCTTACATTTAGCTCATTGAAAACTTGACTGAGAATGTTTTAATTTTGTAAACGACGTCTAAACTGTTTTCTGACGATGGTCATGTGTCAGTTTTGAACCAATAAAAATCCAGTTGAGAAACGTACGTTTTGTCATTGAGCGCGCGAAACGCAAAGACGCCTGCTTGAATCAGAATTCAGAAATTATTTCATGTATATTATTAATAAGTAATCGCACGAATTTCTCGTACAATTTAGGATAAATAAACACTCGTCAATTTTTCAAAGCCCACAAATTGCACTCGACCTGCGGTCTCGTGCAATTTTGTTAGTCTTTGAAAAATTAACTCGTGTTTATTTATCCTAAATTGTACTCGAATTCGTGCGATTACCTATACAAAACATGGAGCTGAATGTTTGGGTTGAGTAGATGACGTCACTGACACCTCTAAAGATTCATAAAAATATAGTACTTCCCTCTGGAATATCGAAAAGAGATTTTAACTAGTGATTATTAGATCCTTGAAGAATTATTCTATGAAAAAAAAAAAGATTGATACTAATGTGCTGCTAATAAATTCCATAACTGAAGACAAAATCAGACAAACTGTCAGAAAATGAATCAAAGAAAAAGACCAACCAAAACTTACACAATGCTATGATGTTCATTGGGAAATTCTGGAGTATGTTGGATCGTTCACAACTACACTGTATACATGTTTCAATTACCCAATCAACTCAGGAAGTTCAAATTGTAGAACTGACTTGCCTGCGACCGAAGTTCAGAGTACGGAATTCGGGTTTCAGCATCAAACCATTTTATTATTATTAAATTATTATTATTATTTTATTATTATTAATGTACATAACAGAACGTGCTATCAGTTTATATTAAATTAACAAATATATTTCTGCAAAACATCCGAACATACTGCACGTAGTACAGTAAACCCATAACGCCTACGCATTGCCTTTTTGACAGTTCACTGAAATCCTGCTCTCTAGAATTTCTCAACATGCATCAAAATTTGTGGGGTCAAAATTAACCTCTACAATTTTAACCCAATCCAAGTCACATTAAAGCAATATGACTTTGATTGGATACAAATTGCAGAAGTTACTATGACCGACAATTTCGATCCCAGCAGGAAAGGACAAGAAAAATTATTGAAGATTGTGTGGCATCCAAATTCAAGGGATATACAACATCTGTGTTCAAGATAGTGGGGGACTCAAGACAACCAAGGTGTATAGATAGTGTCCTGTTAGTATAATGACTCGACTTGTTTGGTGTACTCAAGCATAATCAGATTATACGTGGTTAAAGTAATATTTTGGACAAGTAATAACTGGCAGATAGTACAGAACATAATATGTAAATATACTGTATTTGGATCGGTACCGGTATAGATTTAGCCTCCGATGCAGCCGTTTTTAGTGTCGTCATGCAACATTTTCCTCCCCACAAACGTATGCTCATCCGAGCCATACATTCCATTCCCGTTGTTTGCAAAGAGCCAATTAGATTGAAGCTTTTATAATGCTTAAAACTGATGGCTAGCTTCCGGTAGCCGTGCTAAGGGCCGGGTCACACAAAATTCCATATGATGGTAGCCAAAGCACTAAGCTTTCAAAAAGATACTCAGGAAAGAAAGGATGGCTTAAATAATATATGGCTTTAAGGAGACTACCATCACAATGGAAAAGTTCTAAGCAATGGAAAAGGACTACTTATAGTCTGCAGACGCCCTGGGGAAGGATATACAACCTCCCACAGGGATTATCTACCATGTCCTGGATGCCTAGGATTCTACAAAAAGCACAAGTTATGGAGACATGCCAAGTCTAAAGAACAGGGTGAAGGGGGAGAATGAAGATGACAAATGCAACAACCTACTCACAGAGAGCAAAATGTTCATCTTCCCCTTCACCTGCAAGACAGGAAAGAAATAATTTCGTGACGTCACACTTCGGTACTCTATTCTAGACCACAGATATGTGTTTTTGTCCCTCTCCCACATTACGATGTTGCTATGTTTGTTGCGGGTGTCCAAAACTGTACCCAAAACAATGCTATGATAGCCTAGGGTAATCTCAACATTGTACGGGGGTGAGGGGGCCTTAGTGGTTCAATATTAATGGCGGACATCGCACAACGTATGTCCAGGAACTTTATTTCACACTAACTCAGGATTAAACTTTATGAAACTTATTTAATTTAAGCCTGCATTATTGATAAACGTTTCAGGAACGTCATGCATGCAGTCAGTAACAAACCCTACAGAAGTACCTACCAATTTTAGTATGGATTGTCCTGGGTAGGCAGCAGGGCCTGGAATGGCTAATGGTGGTAGTGATGATAACACGCGTCCACCACTGACTTCTTGGATTTGTGCATTAAACGTGTTCTGTAAACAAACAATGTTAAGCTTTACTACTCATCAATGGAAACACATGATACCTGTGTGCTTGTGCATACATGTAGTACAGTTGAACCCCTTCAATCCAGCCTTCACCGAGCTTTCAAGACCTGGCTTTTGAACACGACCTTAATGATAACGAGGTGTGACAGCTGTAACATGGGGTTCCACTGAAATGTTGTACATTAGGCCATTTATAAACTAAAGCCGGGATTTAGTTACAATGTGGCATTGGGAATCTAAGGACACTTTCCATTAAATCCAACTGACTAAGGGAAATGTCCCGATTGTTAATAGAGCTTCAAAAAGGAAAAAAGGGCTCAGGAAATGTTGCAAGATTTCTTGAAGCCAGAAATGTTTGATGAAGTTGTAGAAGCAATAAAATCCCAGTGTGACTTCAAAAAAGAAAAGTCAGCTGTTGGAATTCCATCCCTCGCCTTGAAGCTTGGATAATTCGCTCAAGAAATGTACACACCTCCTTCGTGGGAAAGCACTAAGAGCGAAGGATAACGCCCTTCTAGAAGACACTAGAAATTTCCTAGAGCTCTTGGATACGGAGTGGTCATATAAGATTTCATTGTCGCCATTGTCCACACTGCGAAATGCCAAGAGAAACAAGGTGGAGGTTATTCCTCTTGCTAGCGATTTGGAGATAGTCAAGAACTACAAAAATGTTCTGAATTTACAAAGAAATGTATGGATTGCCGGACGACTGTCCGCTGCTGCATACATTTCTTTGTAAATTCTAGCATATTTGAATGGCCGTAAGTCGTTCAATATTGACTCTGGCTATGTGGGTCTTGCGTGTTGATTATCACAATTTAGGGACTCGTACGACTCGATATGACAATCGGCAATGTTGTCAGACTCTATATTACGCTTAAATAATGATTGCTTGTCCACGTTGTGTCTTTTTTTAGTGATTTACGTTCCTTTAATGGAATGTCAAGAACTTGCAAAAGGATTTGTCAATTAATTTATCAATACCCTCGAAGCTGGAACAGCGACATCGTAAGAAGAAAACAGTTGGTAGGTGAATGCTACAACAAGGCTGTAGATCTGTGGGAGTATAATGGACCTGTGGCTGCCCAACTGCTTACATGGGCCATGCGCTACAGTGGAACTATTACGGTGGCCCACAAGTGTCACGGCAAACTCAAACTACTCACGGCAAACTCAAACTGCTCACGGCAAACTCAAACTTCTCACGGCAAACTCAAACTACTCACGGCAAACTCAAACTACTCTGAGTACAAGAATGGGTTACCTGTTGTAACAGATGGGAAGAGAGAGGACTAGGCACGAGCTTTCACGTTCTACATGAGGTGACATGAGGTAGGACTATAGAAATGTTTTGTTCAAACTGTGGTGGTGCTGTTCTTGCATCTGCAAAGTTCTGCAGCCAATGTGGAAAAGGTAAGTAAATAACTAATTCAGCTTTACTGCAACTGTAAGCTTTATATTAAAAAACAAAATGATTTGTAAACAATGAAACGAAGATGCTCTCCATTTTTGTTTGAAATCACAGGGATCCCAACCTAAAAATATAAGTTTATTTCCATTTATACAGCAATATGCAGAAATTATGATCCTTTTGACTAAAATACATATGAGACGTGTTTAAATAAAAGGAGTATAAAGTCATTAGACCCATTTGCTGTACTGGTTTTGATTTTTCCAGCTAGGTATCGTACGAATTCAATACATCTGTTTATATTCCCAAGTTGATAAGGCTAAACCCTTTTTGTAAAAACAGTTCTCATTATATATATTTTAATATTTCATAGTTTAGGTTTGCAAAGCGCATTAGATCATGCATGTGCATACATCTAATTTTGCACAATATAAGTATTAGATTATTGTTATTAGTATTAGTATAAACAAATGATTTCCACAGTCAGTCAAGGCTTATATTAATAAATATTTAGACATTGAACTTTGATTTTCTTTTGTTCTATAATACAATGCAATTTGCTTAATGGTAATCTTAACATTCTCAATGATTCAACATCGAACATCCATCCATCCATGCACGCTTTGTTTGTGAGCACTGAACGCCCCTGTGAACATTGACTCCAAGTCCATGAAGTTCTTCTATAGCACATTTCACACAACATATCATAACACCAAACATTCTATTTGATATTCATTCCATGTCAATTTGCTGCTACCACTCGCTAGTAACAAATTAAACGGATGTCTAAAATCATCGGAATCGCTTTGTTGACGAGCACTGCATGAACGCCCCTGTGAACATTGGTAGTTTGACTCCAAGTCCATGACGTTCTTCTATAGCACATATCACACAGCATAACATAACACCAAACATTCTATTTGATATTCATTCTATGTCAATTTGCTGCTAGCACTTGCTAGTAACAAAGGGATGTCTAAAATTATAGGAATCATTTTGTTAACGAGCACTGCATGAACGCCCCTGTTAAGGTAATTCCTCAGTATATCTTCTCCAATTGAAAAATCGCTGAAATTTTGCAGGTGAATTATTTTTGAGTTTTTACCGGTCAGAAAAGTAAAAAAAAATGGGGGTCACCGCGCTTGTTTCAGTAATATTCGTCAGAATAGACCATGCGGTATAAGCAACATCGACTCAAAACAATCAATATCGTGTCACGGTGTTAAAATGGCTCAAAAAAATTGTGGAAGTGCTTTTCTGCAACCGATTTACCATTATTTCAATCACACCAGTTCAACAAAGGTGATGTACCAAAAATGTCATAACAATTTTGCCAATTGAGTCATTTACAAGCCGGGTTTTGACAAAGGAATGACCGAATTTCCTTCCATTTTCGTATGCAAATCGAGAAAATGACACGGAAAACGCGAAAAAAAATTGACTTCCCCAATTGATTTATTTTTTATTTTTTCACAAAAGATGTGAAATCGGTAGTGTAAATAAAATATACAATAAAAATTGATGGTCACCGTGCTTCGTTCGGAGAAAAATCGATTTGAAGGCTTTCCCTGAATGATCCTTAACAAATTTGTCTATCTAAAACCCAGCGCGCGCTCGATGACGTAAGTTAGCGCGCGCTTTTCAACTAAAATGTTATTCAAAAACATAGCATAATCCTCCACTTTCTTGCCATTTTTTTTCACCATTCTTATTCTTTTTTAATCCACAATCCATAGTTTCGGTTGTTATGCAGTGTTTTTCAACACCAAATTATTATTTCACGTAATAGATCATGCAATACATCACGCTATATAATATATGCGCAGTAGAATTGCGCAGTGCAAAACTAAGGAATTTGATTGAAAAATATCAAATAGAATGTTTAATTTTGTGTTATGTTATGTTATGCTGTGTGATATGTGCTATAGAAGAACTTCATGGAATTGGAGTCAAACATTGGTAGTTTGACTCCAATTCCATGAAGTTCTTCTATAGCACATATCACACAGCATAACATAACATAACACAAAACATTCTATTTGATATTCATTCCATTCGATTTTCCTGCTACTACTCGCTAGTAACAAAGGGATGTCTAACATCATAGGAATCATTTTGTTGACGAGCACTGCATGAACGCCCCTGTGAACATGGGTAGTACGACTCCAAGTCCATGACGTTCTTCTATAGCACATTTCACACAACATATCAAAACACCAAACATTCTATTTGATATTCATTCTATTCCAATTTGCTGCTACCACTCGCTAGTAACAAATTAACTGAACGGATGTCTAAAATCATAGGAATCGCTTTGTTGACGAGCACTGCATGAACCCCTTTTAACATGGGTAGTTTGAATCCAAGTCCATCAAGTTCTTCTATTGCACATTTCACACAGCATAACATAACACACCAAACATGATATCTTGATATTCAGTCCATGCGTACATTCTTACTGGCATCCACTCTCTCTTGACATTATTGTGTTTGAAGAAAGACCTCAAGACTCCTCTATTTAGAGAAGCTGATCATTCATAATTATACATTTTTTAGATGGAAATATAACACTGAGAGGATTTATTATATAATGACATTATAGTTTTAATGCTACATCACTGATATCGATCGCGGGATTAATACTAGATTATTTTATTATTTTTAATACCATTATATATATATATTTTAATATTTTATAGTTTAGGTTTGCAGAACGCATTAGATCAAGTGCATACATCTAATTTTGCACAATATAAGTATTAAATCATTGTTATTAGTATTAGTATAAACAAATGATTTCCACAGTCAGTCAAGGCTTATAGTAATAAAGATTTAGACGTTGAACTTTAATATTCTTTTGTAGTCTATGATACAATTTGCATTTTGCTTAATGGAAATCTTAACATTCTCAATGTTTCAACATCGAACATCCATCCATTCATGCTCGCTTTGTTTGTGAGCACTGAACGCCCCTGTGAACATTGACTCCAAGTCCATGAAGTTCTTCTATAGCACATTTCATGATCACACAACATATCATAACATCAAACATTCTATTTGATATTCATTCCATGCGATTTTCCTGCTACTACTCGCTAGTAACAAAGGGATGTCTAACATCATAGGAATCATTTTGTTGACGAGCACTGCATGAACGCCCCTGTGAACATTGGTAGTACGACTCCAAGTCCATGACGTTCTTCTATAGCACATATCACACAGCATAACATAACACCAAACATTCTATTTGATATTCATTCTATGTCAATTTGCTGCTAGCACTTGCTAGTAACAAAGGGATGTCTAAAATTATAGGAATCATTTTGTTAACGAGCACTGCATGAACGCCCCTGTTAAGGTAATTCCTCAGTATATCTTCTCCAATTGAAAAATCGCTGAAATTTTGCAGGTGAATTAATTATTTTTGAGTTTTTACCGGTCAGAAAAGTAAAAAAAAATGGGGGTCACCGCGCTTGTTTCAGTAATATTCGTCAGAATAGACCATGCGGTATAAGCAACATCGACTCAAAACAATCAATATCGTGTCACGGTGTTAAAATGGCTCAAAAAAATTGTGGAAGTGCTTTTCTGCAACCGATTTACCATTATTTCAATCACACCAGTTCAACAAAGGTGATGTACCAAAAATGTCATAACAATTTTGCCAATTGAGTCATTTACAAGCCGGGTTTTGACAAAGGAATGACCGAATTTCCTTCCATTTTCGTATGCAAATCGAGAAAATGACACGGAAAACGCGAAAAAAAATTGACTTCCCCAATTGATTTATTTTTTATTTTTTCACAAAAGATGTGAAATCGGTAGTGTAAATAAAATATACAATAAAAATTGATGGTCACCGTGCTTCGTTCGGAGAAAAATCGATTTGAAGGCTTTCCCTGAATGATCCTTAACAAATTTGTCTATCTAAAACCCAGCGCGCGCTCGATGACGTAAGTTAGCGCGCGCTTTTCAACTAAAATGTTATTCAAAAACATAGCATAATCCTCCACTTTCTTGCCATTTTTTTCACCATTCTTATTCTTTTTTAATCCACAATCCATAGTTTCGGTTGTTATGCAGTGTTTTTCAACACCAAATTATTATTTCACGTAATAGATCATGCAATACATCACGCTATATAATATATGCGCAGTAGAATTGCGCAGTGCAAAACTAAGGAATTTGATTGAAAAATATCAAATAGAATGTTTAATTTTGTGTTATGTTATGTTATGCTGTGTGATATGTGCTATAGAAGAACTTCATGGAATTGGAGTCAAACATTGGTAGTTTGACTCCAATTCCATGAAGTTCTTCTATAGCACATATCACACAGCATAACATAACATAACACAAAACATTCTATTTGATATTCATTCCATTCGATTTTCCTGCTACTACTCGCTAGTAACAAAGGGATGTCTAACATCATAGGAATCATTTTGTTGACGAGCACTGCATGAACGCCCCTGTGAACATGGGTAGTACGACTCCAAGTCCATGACGTTCTTCTATAGCACATTTCACACAACATATCAAAACACCAAACATTCTATTTGATATTCATTCTATTCCAATTTGCTGCTACCACTCGCTAGTAACAAATTAACTGAACGGATGTCTAAAATCATAGGAATCGCTTTGTTGACGAGCACTGCATGAACCCCTTTTAACATGGGTAGTTTGAATCCAAGTCCATCAAGTTCTTCTATTGCACATTTCACACAGCATAACATAACACCAAACATGATATCTTGATATTCAGTCCATGCGTACATTCTTACTGGCATCCACTCTCTCTTGACATTATTGTGTTTGAAGAAAGACCTCAAGACTCCTCTATTTAGAGAAGCTGATCATTCATAATTATACATTTTTTAGATGGAAATATAACACTGAGAGGATTTATTATATAATATGACATTATAGTTTTAATGCTACATCACTGATATCGATCGCGGGATTAATACTAGATTATTTTATTATTTTTAATACCATTATATATATATATTTTAATATTTTATAGTTTAGGTTTGCAGAACGCATTAGATCAAGTGCATACATCTAATTTTGCACAATATAAGTATTAAATCATTGTTATTAGTATTAGTATAAACAAATGATTTCCACAGTCAGTCAAGGCTTATAGTAATAAAGATTTAGACGTTGAACTTTAATATTCTTTTGTAGTCTATGATACAATTTGCATTTTGCTTAATGGAAATCTTAACATTCTCAATGTTTCAACATCGAACATCCATCCATTCATGCTCGCTTTGTTTGTGAGCACTGAACGCCCCTGTGAACATTGACTCCAAGTCCATGAAGTTCTTCTATAGCACATTTCATGATCACACAACATATCATAACATCAAACATTCTATTTGATATTCATTCCATGCGATTTTCCTGCTACTACTCGCTAGTAACAAAGGGATGTCTAACATCATAGGAATCATTTTGTTGACGAGCACTGCATGAACGCCCCTGTGAACATTGGTAGTACGACTCCAAGTCCATGACGTTCTTCTATAGCACATATCACACAGCATAACATAACACCAAACATTCTATTTGATATTCATTCTATGTCAATTTGCTGCTAGCACTTGCTAGTAACAAAGGGATGTCTAAAATTATAGGAATCATTTTGTTGACGAGCACTGCATGAACGCCCCTGTGAACATTGGTAGTACAACTCCAAGTCCATGACGTTAGTTCTATAGCACATTTCACACAACATATCAAAACACCAAACATTCTATTTGATATTCATTCTATGTCAATTTGCTGCTACCACTCGCTAGTAACAAATTAACTGAACGGATGTCTAAAATAATAGGAATCGCTTTGTTGACGAGCACTGCATGAACCCCTGTGAACATGGGTAGTTTGAATCCAAGTCCGTGAAGTTCTTCTATACATGTAGCACATTTCACACAGCATAACATAATACCAAACATTATATCTTGATATTCATTCCATGCGTACATTCTTACTGGCATCCACTCTCTCTTGACATTATTGTGTTTTAAGAAAGACCTCAAGACTCCTCTATTTAGAGAAGCTGATCATTCATAATTATACATTTTTTAGATGGAAATATAACACTGAGAGGATTTATTATATAATGACATGATAGTTTTAATGCTACATCACTGATATCGATCGCGGGATTAATACTAGATTATTTTACTATTTTTAATACCATTATATATATATATATTTTAATATTTTATAGTTTAGGTTTGCAGAGCGCATTAGATCAAGTGCATACATCTAATTTTGCACAATATAAGTATTAGATTAGTAGAGGTAATTGTCACGTTTCTGTAGTTTACCCAATTAATTGTTAAGTAGCGGCTCGCGTAAGAGGTGGTGCGGATTTGCACTTGAAAGCGATTTGGAGCCGTTAATCAGACCTTGTTTGCTTTTAATTAAATACAAGAATTTGATTGGTACAAAGCTAAAAAAAGGTGTCTTAGCGCCAAATTCAAACCTATATCTTTAGATATTACTAGTGTTAGATAATATCCAACGATAACACTTTTCAAGAAAGCATCAAATATTCATACAATTGTATTGTAGAAGTTTCAGCGATTTCTATCGTGAGCAAGTTTGTATACTGAAGAAAATGATCATACCATACACTGTAATTGGATAATGTTTGTAATGAGTCGCCAAAATAAGCCTAAATGACCGAGAATGCTACTAATTCGAATCAAACCGGTTAGTTTTGATATGTACACAATTCACTTGAATTAAATATAAGAAATTTGAAGAAATTAAAGATTTCTTTGATCATAAGCAACTGCATGGTCTGTGTTGTATTTCCGCTAACCACGACATCTATTCAGCTAATCTCCAATGGTATTGGTCAGTTTGGTACTTCACACCTCAGCATTTGGAATCCTTCCACAAATGACCTTTCTTTCGACGTGACCTTTCAAGTCGAACGCAGTTTCGCGGAATCCCCACTCCAAATGTTTAGAACACGAACATACAGCAACACAATATGCCATGGAAACTTAAATAAACCTAACTGTTACGCAACTACAAAGAAACATGGGTAAATAATAATGTATTTGCTGGATATAAACATTCTGAAGAGTCTCACATTTCAACAACTTGGAGTCGTTTACCTTCGTATTACAAGCTTCCTCACGATGAAAATCCGTATAACTTCGGGTAATAGCGAATTATGCTAAGTACTACCAAATATGGTTCGCTCATTGTTGGAATCTACGGCAAACCATGAAATATCGGAAGAAGATGGCCTCTCAGCCAATCACATTCGAGTATTTGTATTTTGCCGCGAATGCTGGCACCCGCTGTTATCGCTTTGGTGCACCAGTTGTAATACGAGTCGTTACTTAACCTAGTAATTGTTATCATCTGTTTATTTGATTGATGTAATACGATTCGTTAGCGTCCTCTCGGGACACGTGTAGTTCACCGAGTACAAAACGTAACTAGAGTTCATCGAAGGAGTTTAAGGAGTCAGTTTATTATGTTAATCAGTCCGCCATAGACCATCAGACGTAAGTTTAATGTTTGTTTCGTATTGTCACTTGTCAGTCCGTCTATTTCACGCTCCTCGCCTAAATCAGTTTCTATATTTCTCGTAGTTTTCACCGCTTGTAACGACGAAAGTCAAATCTATCAGTGATTAAAGATGATTGAATCCAACCAAGCTGGTTGACACTAGCGGTCGCCTAGATATACGTACACATTGAAGGGGAACGCGACAGTAATCATACGGTTTCGAGTTCAATTTGGAAATAATTTGCACGAGTGTGTTTTTCAAATAGTATCAAAATTGCACGAGCCCGTAGGGCGAGTGCAATTTGAGTTCTTTGAAAAACACACGAGTGCAAATTATTCCCAATTGAACGAGAAATCGTATGATTACCAATTAATAATATTCATGAAAAAAAAAGTAGTTTGCACTGCAGTGCATATTAAAGGTAATTTGCACATTGTTATTAGTATTAGTATAAACAAATGATTTCCACAGTCAGTCAAGGCTTATATTAATAAAGATTTAGACGTTGATCTCTAATATTCTTTTGTAGTCTATAATACAATTTGCATTTTTTAATGGGAATCTTAACATTCTCAATGTTTCAACAACGAACATCCATCCATCCATCCATGCACGCTTTGCTGGCGAGCACTGAACGCCCCTGTAAACATGGGTAGTTTGATTCCAAGTCCATGAAGTTCTTCTATAGCACATTTCACACAACATAGCATAACACCAAACGTCCTATCTTGATACTCTCTACATGCGAATTTGCTGCTACCACTCGCTAGTAATAAAGGGATGTCTAAAATAATAGGAATCATTTTGTTGACGAGCACTGCATGAACGCCCCTCTGAACATTGGTAGTTTGACTCCAAGTCCACGAGTTCTTCTATAGCACATTTCACACATCATAACATCACACCAAAGGTCCTATTTTGGTATTCATTTCATGCGAGTTTGCTGCTACCACTCGCTAGTAACAAAGGATGTCTAAAATCATTGGAATCATTTCGTTTACGTTTTCGTGCACGGATATGGATGGATGTTCGATATTGGAACATTGAGAATGTTAATTAAAATTTCCATTAAGCAAATTGTGTATTGAAAATCAGATCGTTAGTTTACATATCTAGCTTGGACTGTTTGAAATCTACACGAAGTCAATGTCTGCTATACTTTGTACCGCTGTAATTGTGTGTTGTGGTAAGCTTATAACACCGATAGATCTTTATTTTGCTGAGTTTTTGAAATCGTTCAGTTGATTTGAATGCCCAGAATGCAGGAAATATTGTTCATGATTGTTCGAGTCACATCCTCGCCTGCGATGTCTAATTTATTGATATTTGTAATCTTATTTGTATGGATATATTTATAGCACCAAATAAACTATTATGATTCGCTGAGTCATGCAACTCACTCTCTTGGCGGAGGAACCGGCTCTGGCATGGGAACACTTTTGATCTCAAAGATCCGAGTCATGCAACGGCCAACGAGCGACCAAACACTGTTTTAATAATCGCACTGCGATATGTATATTTCGATCAAATAGGCTACCGTAGTTATGTAAGCTTAACAGTTTATAGAAGCCCGACTTCACGCTAGTAGAGCATCTAGTTATTATTATTATTATGTTTTTCTCTGTTTAGCAATGGCTGTTTGCGTGTAACTTCTTCATTCATTCATGCTATAGAAGAACTTAAGCTTCATGGACTTGGAGTCAAACTACAGCGGTCGACAAAAGTCCACGAACACTTAGCTCTACAGTGACCCCCTTTCCCCCAATACAAAGTTGTTTTTCAAACTGCTGGCTCTGATCATTTGCTAAGGCTTCAACATTGGAGGTGGGGGTAGGGGTGTTCGCGATACTTTTGTCGACCGCTGTCTGAGGACAGAAACCATATCTGGTCAATATCAGACAGTAATTTGACGTGTTATCGTGACTCCGATAGGAGCTGCAGAAGCGTTTCACGTCACTACAGGTATAATGTGTTGTCACGTAGAAGCATCCAAATGACGTTCTTTCTAGAAGTGAAAAAAACTCTAAACTAATGACGTATTTTTGCGAAATATATAATCAACCGATTTATGTCGACCAGCGCTAGTGTGTAAATGCATATAAACAGAGAGCGTCTTAAACAGTTGTCCGGCAGAGTGAAACGCATCCGATATGGTGGGTGGCTTGCTCTTAAAAGAGTAAATGACGAACAAAAGGGCTCGTTAAATATGTTGATAGAAAGAAACGACTTGCTTTTCAAGACAGCAGATATGAAGTTATATTTTATCGTTGTTTTGGTAAATATACTGTTACAAGCGATGTTATTTTTAGATCACTTAGCGAATGGTTGGCTTGGTTGACTGACATGTTGATTTACCGTCAACCGTCCAATATACTACGCTCTCTAATTCTTCTCCCTTCACATGCAAATCCTCAAAACGTTAACAGTGCAAATCTTTGGAGGTTACTAATGTATGTAATAGTAAAAATAGATGTATAAACACGAGAATTTAAGGCAAATAAGGCCATGGTTAAGTGAATGGTTAAGCTGCACTTATTTAAAGTGTACATTAAGTATCAAATTCTTTATCTCAACAGTCAGTGCAGTTAACCATCGAAATTTTGCTGTCCGAAGGACAGCAAACGTACTATTGTAGTAGTATACATTTGGTATGAAAGTAGAATATTGTTGGGGAAACATTCTATTAATTAAATGCAATTTATTTCCGTTCTAAAGCTCTTTCTGTAGAGAGGTTAACTTGTGTAGTTAACCATCAGACTTAACCATTGACAATTAGCATATATTTCCTTTGTAAATAGACACGTAAAAGGCTATAATTCATTACAATACCTTTGAAATATATGTTTCTCGGGCTACTCATTCATTATGTCATCATTAACACTTATTGAAGTTATTATATCAAGTGCAGCTACATTTGCAAATGGTATTTAGTACATTGACACTCTCGCTCAGGAACCAATTCTGAATTGTACTAAGTGTCTTCTTGAAGACTCTGCGCATGCTCACAACTCTCCCAGGCACCCAGACAGCGGTCGACAAAAGTCCACGAACACTTAGCTCTACAGTGACCCCCTTTCCCCCAATACAAAGTTGTTTTTCAAACTGCTGGCTCTGATCATTTGCTAAGGCTTCAACATTGGAGGTGGGGGTAGGGGTGTTCGCGATACTTTTGTCGACCGCTGTAGCTACCAATGTCGACAGGGGCGTTCAGTGCTCACAAACAAAGCGTGCACGGATGGATGGATGTTCGATATTGAAACATTGAGAATGTCAATTAAAATTTCCATTAAGCAAATTGAAACAAAGGGATGTCTAAAATCATCAGAATAATTTCGTTTACGAGCACTGAACGCTCCTATGAACATGGGTAGTTTGATTATTGTTTGATTATTGTTATTATTATCATTTTATTTTTTATTATTATTTTTATTGGATATAGGTTAATAGCGCCATGAGCAAATATTGAATATGACGCTTTATAAATATAGTTTATTTATTTATTTATTTATTTATTCCAAGTCCATGAAGTTCTTCAATAGCGGCATTTCGCACAACATAGCATAACACCAACAATTCTATCTTGGTATTATTCCTATCATGCGAATTTGCTTCTACCACTCGCTAGTTAGTAATAAAGGGTTTTCTAATATCATGATCCGCAGTGAAATAGTTTTCTTTACCGGCCCTGTTTGATAAATTCGTTAAAATTTTCAACCAATCATAAGCCAGCTGATAGATCACCTGATGAGACCAGAAATGACGTCTATCCACATCAAGCACTTATGATAGCTTAATAAAGCGTTCCGTCGTCACGTTCTTCACTTTCTGTGAAACAGAGCAAGAAGTAAAGCCAAACTGAAAAGAGTTACTGAGTTGGAGATTCAAAGGTGAGCACAACTGAATGAATGAAGAAGTTACACGCAAACAGCCAGTGCTAAACAGAGAAAAACATAATAATAATAATAATAATAACAAGGCGCTCTACTAGCGTGAAGTCGGGCTTCTATAAACTATTAAGCTTACATAAATACGGTAGCCTATTTGAACGAAATATACATATCGCAGTGCGATTATTAAAACAGTGTTTGGTCGCTCGTTGGCCGTTGCATGAATCGGATCTTTGAGATCAAAAGTGTTCCCATGCCAGAGCCGGATCCTCCGCGAAGAGAGTGAGATGCATGACTCGCGAATCATAGTAATGACAATAGTTTATTTGATGCCATAAATATATCCATACAAATAAGAATACAAATATGAATAAATTAGACATCGCAGGGTGTGACTCGAACAATCATGAACAATATTTCCTGCATTCTGCCGGGGCATTCTAATCAACTGAACGATTTCCAAAACTCAGCAAAATAAAGATCTATCGGTGTTATAAGCTTACCACAACACACAATTACAGCGGTACAAAGAATAGAAGACATTGACTTCGTTTAGATTTCAAACAGTCCAAGTTAAATATGTAAACTAACGATCTGATTTTCGATACACAATTTGCTTAATGGAAATTTTAATTAACATTCTCAATGTTTCAATATCGAACATCCATCCATCCGTGCACGCTTTGTTTGTGAGCACTGAACGCTCCTGTGAACATAGGTAGCTAGTTTGACTCCCAAAGGCCATGAAGTTCTTCAATCTATAGCACATTTCACACAACATAGCATAACACCAAACGTCCTATTTTGATATTCTCTCCATGCGAATATGCTGCTACCACTCGCTAGTAACAAAGGGATGACTAAAATCATCAGAATAATTTTGTTTACGAGCACTGAACGCTCCTATGAACATGGGCAGTTTGATTCCAATTACATGAAGTTCTTCAATAGCGGTATTTCGCACAACATAATAACATAACACCAACAATTCTATCTTGGTATTATTCCTATCATGCGAATTTGCTTCTACCACTCGCTAGTTAGTAATAAAGGGTTTTCTAAAGTCATGATCCGCAGTGAAATAGTTTTCTTTACCGGCCCTGTTTGATAAATTCGTTATAATTTGCAACCAATCATAAGCCAGCTGATAGATCACCTGATGAGACCGGAAATGACGTCAATCCACATCAAGCACTTATGATAGCTTAATAATGCGTTCCGTCGTCACGTTTTTCACTTTCGGTGAAACAGAGCAAGAAGTAAAGCCAAACTGAAAAGAGTTACTGAGTTGGAGATTCAAAGGTGAGCACAACTGAATGAATGAATTAGAAGTTACACGCAAACAGCCAGTGCTAAACAGAGAAAAACATAATAATAATAATAATAATAATAACTAGCCGCTCTACTACCGTGAAGTCGGGCTTCTATAAACTATTAAGCTTACATAAATACGGTAGCCTATTTGATCGAAATATACATATCGCAGTGCGATTATTAAAACAGTGTTTGGTCGCTCGTTGGCCGTTGCATGACTCGGATCTTTGAGATCAAAAGTGTTCCCATGCCAGAGCCGGTTCCTCCGCCAGGAGAGTGAGTTGCATGACTCAGCGAATCATAATAGTTTATTTGGTGCCATAAATATATCCATACAAATAAGATTACAAATATCAATAAATTAGACATCGCAGGCGAGGATGTGACTCGAACAATCATGAACAATATTTCCTGCATTCTGCCGGGGCATTCTAATCAACTGAACGATTTCCAAAACTCAGCAAAATAAAGATCTATCGGTGTTATAAGCTTACCACAACACACAATTACAGCGGTACAAAGAATAGAAGACATTGACTTCGTTTAGATTTCAAACAGTCCAAGTTAAATATGTAAACTAACGATCTGATTTTCGATACACAATTTGCTTAATGGAAATTTTAATTAACATTCTCAATGTTTCAATATCGAACATCCATCCATCCGTGCACGCTTTGTTTGTGAGCACTGAACGCTCCTGTGAACATAGGTAGCTAGTTTGACTCCCAAAGGCCATGAAGTTCTTCAATCTATAGCACATTTCACACAACATAGCATAACACCAAATGTCCTATTTTGATATTCTCTCCATGCGAATATGCTGCTACCACTCGCTAGTAACAAAGGGATGACTAAAATCATCAGAATAATTTTGTTTACGAGCACTGAACGCTCCTATGAACATGGGTAGTTTGATTCCAATTACATGAAGTTCTTCAATAGCGGTATTTCGCACAACATAACATAACACCAACAATTCTATCTTGGTATTATTCCTATCATGCGAATTTGCTTCTACCACTCGCTAGTTAGTAATAAAGGGTTTTCTAAAGTCATGATCCGCAGTGAAATAGTTTTCTTTACCGGCCCTGTTTGATAAATTCGTTATAATTTGCAACCAATCATAAGCCAGCTGATAGATCACCTGATGAGACCGGAAATGACGTCAATCCACATCAAGCACTTATGATAGCTTAATAATGCGTTCCGTCGTCACGTTCTTCACTTTCGGTGAAACAGAGCAAGAAGTAAAGCCAAACTGAAAAGAGTTACTGAGTTGGAGATTCAAAGGTGAGCACAACTGAATGAATGAATTAGAAGTTACACGCAAACAGCCAGTGCTAAACAGAGAAAAACATAATAATAATAATAATAATAATAAACTAGCCGCTCTACTACCGTGAAGTCGGGCTTCTATAAACTATTAAGCTTACATAAATACGGTAGCCTATTTGATCGAAATATACATATCGCAGTGCGATTATTAAAACAGTGTTTGGTCGCTCGTTGGCCGTTGCATGACTCGGATCTTTGAGATCAAAAGTGTTCCCATGCCAGAGCCGGTTCCTCCGCCAGGAGAGTGAGTTGCATGACTCAGCGAATCATAATAGTTTACAATAGTTTTTTGTGCCATAAATATATCCATACAAATAAGATTACAAATATCAATAAATTAGACATCGCAGGCGAGGATGTGACTCGAACAATCATGAACAATATTTCCTGCATTCTGCCGGGGCATTCTAATCAACTGAACGATTTCCAAAACTCAGCAAAATAAAGATCTATCGGTGTTATAAGCTTACCACAACACACAATTACAGCGGTACAAAGAATAGAAGACATTGACTTCGTTTAGATTTCAAACAGTCCAAGTTAAATATGTAAACTAACGATCTGATTTTCGATACACAATTTGCTTAATGGAAATTTTAATTAACATTCTCAATGTTTCAATATCGAACATCCATCCATCCGTGCACGCTTTGTTTGTGAGCACTGAACGCTCCTGTGAACATAGGTAGCTAGTTTGACTCCCAAAGGCCATGAAGTTCTTCAATCTATAGCACATTTCACACAACATAGCATAACACCAAATGTCCTATTTTGATATTCTCTCCATGCGAATATGCTGCTACCACTCGCTAGTAAAGTAACAAAGGGATGACTAAAATCATCAGAATAATTTTGTTTACGAGCACTGAACGCTCCTATGAACATGGGTAGTTTGATTCCAATTACATGAAGTTCTTCAATAGCGGTATTTCGCACAACATAACATAACACCAACAATTCTATCTTGGTATTATTCCTATCATGCGAATTTGCTTCTACCACTCGCTAGTTAGTAATAAAGGGTTTTCTAAAGTCATGATCCGCAGTGAAATAGTTTTCTTTACCGGCCCTGTTTGATAAATTCGTTATAATTTGCAACCAATCATAAGCCAGCTGATAGATCACCTGATGAGACCGGAAATGACGTCAATCCACATCAAGCACTTATGATAGCTTAATAATGCGTTCCGTCGTCACGTTCTTCACTTTCGGTGAAACAGAGCAAGAAGTAAAGCCAAACTGAAAAGAGTTACTGAGTTGGAGATTCAAAGGTGAGCACAACTGAATGAATGAATTAGAAGTTACACGCAAACAGCCAGTGCTAAACAGAGAAAAACATAATAATAATAATAATAATAATAACTAGCCGCTCTACTACCGTGAAGTCGGGCTTCTATAAACTATTAAGCTTACATAAATACGGTAGCCTATTTGATCGAAATATACATATCGCAGTGCGATTATTAAAACAGTGTTTGGTCGCTCGTTGGCCGTTGCATGACTCGGATCTTTGAGATCAAAAGTGTTCCCATGCCAGAGCCGGTTCCTCCGCCAAGAGAGTGAGTTGCATGACTCAGCGAATCATAATAGTTTATTTGGTGCCATAAATATATCCATACAAATAAGATTACAAATATCAATAAATTAGACATCGCAGGCGAGGATGTGACTCGAACAATCATGAACAATATTTCCTGCATTCTGCCGGGGCATTCTAATCAACTGAACGATTTCAAAAACTCAGCAAAATAAAGATCTATCGGTGTTATAAGCTTACCACAACACACAATTACAGCGGTACAAAGAATAGAAGACATTGACTTCGTTTATATTTCAAACAGTCCAAGTTAGATATGTAAACCAACGATCTGATTTTCGATACACAATTTGCTTAATGGAAATTTTAATTAACATTCTCAATATTTCAATATTGAACATCCATCCATCCGTGCACGCTTTGTTTGTGAGCACTGAACGCCCCTGTGAACATTGGTAGCTAGTTTGACTCCCAAAGGCCATGAAGTTCTTCAATCTATAGCACATTTCACACAACATAGCATAACACCAAACATTCTATCTTGATATTCTCTCCATGCGAATATGCTGCTACCACTCGCTAGTAACAAAGTGATGTCTAAAATCATAGGAATCATTTTGTTGACGAGCGAATCATTTTGTTGACGAGCACTGCATGAACGCCCCTGTGAACATTGGTAGTTTGAATCCAAGTCCTTGAAGTTCTTCTATTGCGCATTTCAAACAGCATTACATAACACTAAACATTCATTATTTATATTCATTCCATGCGATTTCCTGCTACTACTCGCTAGAAACAAAGGGATGTCTAAAATCATAGGAATCATTTTGTTGACGAGCACTGCATGAACCCCTTGAACATGGGTAGTTTGAATCCAAACAAAGGGATGTCTAAAATCATAGGAATCATTTTGTTGACGAGCACTGCATGAACGCCCCTGTGAACATTGGTAGTTTGAATCCAAGTCCATTGAAGTTCTTCTATTGCGCATTTCAAACAGCATAACATAACACTAAACATTCTATTTTGATATTCATTCCATGCGATTTCCTGCTACTACTCGCTAGAAACAAAGGGATGTCTAAAATCATAGGAATCATTTTGTTGACGAGCACTGCATGAACGCCCCTGTGAACATTGGTAGTTTGAATCCAAGTCCATCAAGTTCTTCTATTGCGCATTTCAAACAGCATAACATAACACTAAACATTCTATTTTGATATTCATTCCATGCGATTTTCCTGCTACTACTCGCTAGTAACAAAGGGATGTTTAAAATCATTGGAATCATTTTGTTGACGAGCACTGCTTGAACGCCTTTGTGAACATCGGTAGTTTGAATCCAAGTCCATCAAGTTCTTCTATTGCGCATTTCAAACAGCATAACATAACACTAAACATTCTATTTTGATATTCATTCCATGCGATTTTCCTGCTACTACTCGCTAGTAACAAAGGGATGTCTAAAATCATAGGAATCATTTTCTTGACGAGCACTGCTTGAACGCCTTTGTGAACATCGGTAGTTTGAATCCAAGTCCATCAAGTTCTTCTATTGCGCATTTCAAACAGCATAACATAACACTAAACATTCTATTTTGATATTCATTCCATGCGATTTTCCTGCTACTACTCGCTAGTAACAAAGGGATGTTTAAAATCATTGGAATCATTTTGTTGACGAGCACTGCATGAACGCCTCTGTGAACATTGGTAGTTTGAATCCAAGTCCATCAAGTTCTTCTATTGCGCATTTCAAACAGCATAACATAACACTAAACATTCTATCTTGATATTCATTCCATGCGATTTTCCTGCTACTACTCGCTAGTAACAAAGGGATGTTTAAAATCATTGGAATCATTTTGTTGACTAGCACTGCATGAACGCCCCTGTGAACATTGGTAGTTTCCCAAGTCCATGTAGTTAAGTTCTTCTATAGCGCATTTCACACAACATAGCATAACACCAAGAATTGTATCTTGATATTCATTCCATGCGTACATATATATACAAATTACTGGCATCCACTCTCTCTTCACATTTTTGCGATTTAAGAAAGACCTCAAGACTCTTCTATTTAGAGTTGCTGATCATTCATAATTATACATTGTTTAGATGGAAATATTATAACAGAGGATGTATTATATAATTACATTAGAGTTTTAATGTTACATCACTGATTTCGATCGCGGGATTGATACTAGATTATTTTATTATTGTTAATATCATTATATATACACCTAATGCAATTAAGTCCTAGTTCAAACGCCGTACTTTCCAAGAGCCGTTCTTCATTATTTCAAAACAAGCCGCCTCATTATCTGTTGTTTTAAATGAGAATGGCTCGTGATTACTAGGCCTAATGAAGTTAGCCACCCTTGAGTCACAAAGGTGCGACCCCAGAGAATCATGGTAGATACTGTTTACCCGGTCTTTCTACCCGAATTCCCAGACATTTCGACAAAAAATTCGGCCATCTCATTTTGAATGTCACTTGAATATCCTTCACCGCAATGATCTTATTTAGTACAAGACGTTCATGAAGAACATGGCTGCAAATAGGAACCCCCATGATCCTTCAGGGTCGCACATGTCACCTTTTTCGGGGGGCTAACATAATTGAAATATGTCAATATTTTATAGTTTAGATTTGTAAAGCACATTGGATCATATACATACATCTAATTTTGCGCAATATAAGTTTTAAATTATTGTTATAAGTATTGGTATAAACTAATGATTTCCAAAGTCAGTCAATTCTTAGATGATTCGATATTTAGAAGTTGGACTTTATAGGTGTTCAGAAAAACAAGGCAATCTAATTTTCTTTTGCAGTCTATAATACAATTTACTTAATGGAAATTTCAACATTCTCAATGTTTCAATATCGAACATCCATCCATCCGTGCACGCTTTGTTTGTGAGCACTGAACACGCCTGTGATTTCATCCATCCATCTGTGCACGCTTTGTTTGTGAGCACTGAACGCGCCTGTGATTTCATCCATCCATCTGTGCAAGCTTTGTTTGTGAGCACTGAACGCCCCTGTGATTTCATCCATCCATCCTGTTCCTGTTTTATTCTCTGTAAAGCTAATGCATAATAACAGAGGATTGGACAGCGGCCTATGCCACAACAACTTACAAAGGAAAAATTGGAATGAGAATTCTGATTTATACATGGTATAAATAATAAATAAATAGATCATTGTTCTCTTAGTTAATAGAAAAATGAGCTTCCAGCTTAGTTTTGAAATTATTTACATTTGCTGCTAGAACAATGTCTGTGGGAAGGTCATTCCATGAACGCTTTGTTTGTGAGCACTGAACGCCCCTGTCTGTGAACATTGGTAGCTAGTTTCACTCCAAGTCCATGAAGTTCTTCTATAGGGCATTTCACATATTATATATTGGTATTCCTATCATGCGAATTTGCTTCGACCACTCGCTAGTTAGTAATAAAGGGTTTTCTAAAGTCACGATCCGCAGTGAAATAGCTTTCTTTACCGGCCCTATTTGATAAATTCGTTATAATTTTCAACTAATTATAAGCCAACTGATAGATCACCTGATGAGATTACACGCAAACAGCCAGTGCTCAACAGAGAAAAACATAATAATAATAATAATAATAACAAGGCGCTCTACTAGCGTGAAGTCGGGCTTCTATAAACTATTAAGAGCCGTTGTCTGTAATTTTCGAAAATTCGATGCAAGTCGGCAAAAATCGAAATTCATTTTAATTCACCAAAATAACCCTTATTGTGAAGTATTTTCGAAAAGCAGTCCAGAATGTTTCAGCGCTTTTTATTTTCCGAGAAATCGAGCAAATTCGAAATCACTTCCGGGTCGACCGGAAGCGTGAATTCAAAAATGCAAATTTCGCAGATTTTAAACCGTCTCAAAAAGCCACAGGACGATTAATTTCGAAACTTTGTTTTTGCCACAATTAAAGTCTACTATATTGACGTTCGAACGAAGCTAACTTTCTTTTCCTAGCAGGAGTTTAAGAAATATTCTGAGTCTCTGAAGTAGCCCTGTTGTGATCTCAAAATCAGAAGGCTAATTTAGGTCCAATTGAAGATAGCTAAATGCTTTCTGGTACACAAAGTTTTAGCATAAAAATTGAATCATAGTCAAGCTATACCTTTCTAATTTATCATATCAAAAATTTACTGGCGGCCAGCAAATAATCTCCCGTGGAGAGGACTAAACGTTCCTAGTATTTTCACCAAATCGGCACTTCGTCACGAATCTATAATTAGCACTGAATGTGATTACATGTGAAAGAAATCGCAACAGATACTATGTAAACACGTAAAATCAGTTTGAAATATACACTAGAATGTTCTATGATAGTGAACAAACTAAAGCTATTCGATATGAAGCAAGTAACGGAAGTCCTAAGCTCTTTTATACAAGTACGCCGAGTACGACATAAAAGTACCGGTCACGCAACACGATATATAACAATCAACCCAACCAGCAAACGCGTTTGGAAAACCTTTTCTGCAGCTAAAACACCTAAAATGCTTTACTGAAGGTCATCATGTTAAGAGAAACCACTTTAAAGTGAATCCTTCCTGGAGGAGAAAGTGATAGGCCGTGACTACAGCATCAGAGCCTGACGCGTGTGTGCAAATTCTCTTACCCGGTTCTTCTTGAAATATTAAACAAAAATAAACGACTTGCCGTCACTCCAACGATGAGCCGTGTGACAGCTGGTGTATTATAAAACAATATGTCATTTATTAATTCATTTAATATTGTTTTCTGAATGATATCACTGCTTGCGTATATAATTATTTATTATTCTACAAATGGTTCACCTAGTTTTTTCTTATTACAACTAAATATACGCAAAACCGTAAGCTTTCTCGACTGATTGCCAAGGGAAAGCAAAAAGTGTTCGAAATCTAGCAGGAGAGAGATAGAGATATACTGAGTATATAGGTGAGTATATTTTACTGGAATAAAACAAGGGGAAATTATTTATATTTCGGGATAGTGAGGTGCCACTGCATAGAAACGCTAAACGACAAGCGCAATTATTAGCGCCAAGAGAAAACACGCTTTCATGAATCGTTAGTAGAATAAAGCCAGTCTTTATGCTTGTGTTTGCACTTATGCTTGTTGCAGGCGCACTTTGACAGTTACTAACTGAACACGTCTATTTGACTGTGCGCTCGTTTGAAATGCTGATGACTGAGTCAGACCCATGTGTACTGACTGTTAAATTCGTTAGCAATCCCTATAATTATATTAATCAATTGCTCACTCTGTGCCATAGAATACTATTTGATTAAAAATATATATTTAGTGACGTGAACTGAACTACTCAGTACTCTTGATTACAGCATATTCAGTTACAAAGAGTAGCAAGAACAATGGTGAACAGCGTCTTCCAGTAGGGCGATATATGGAGCTTTCCTGCGCACGGCTGGTGTCGGAGCATCCAGGTTAATCTGGTGACACAGTATCTGGAGCATTCCTACCTTGAGACTTTTCAGGGTGTTGCCTCTGACCAGATCGCATATGTTGTATTGATCTACAACAATGGGATGCTGCAGGTGCAGAGTGGATAGTACGTTTTCCCTTGCCTCACTGAAATTAGTTTCTTCTATCACTGCGTTGATGTCATATTCATTGAGGGGGCCTTCATTTTGTTGCTGCTTTGCCCTGGAAGATAAACGAGAGAAGAAAGATGACACCTGCTGTGGGGTGAGGAACTCTGTAATCTGAAAAAGACGTTCTCCACTCTGATTGCGTGCATGCCGCATGTCGTGGGCAACGTCGTCCGCATCCAGCTTCCTGCCAGTGCTGAGACCAATCGTAAACTTTGACTCCAAGTAGGCTTTTTTGACTCTCGTTGAATCGGGATCCTTTCTTTGACTCTTTTAAAGCCCATCCTTCTTGTTTAAGAGACGAAGTGTAGCAGGTCGCGTCTTCCTCGTCAGCAGGCATATGCTGCAGTGTGGGGATAGCTCCTACTCCCTCCTTTATTCTCTCTGCATACCCCTCCTTCGCCAAGTCCATTAATGTCTTCCTCTCAACTGCCTGCGTACAAGCCTCCAGAGATAGGTGGTGATCGAGAGCTGATGCGCTCTGGAAGATACGAACACAACCGCTCTGTGGACAGGAAAATACTAGGGACTGGTGTTGTTCACTGGGCTCTATCGCTGGGCTGACACGCTCCTTATGGACAGATCTAAAGGTACCCTCAGAAAAGGGCTGCGATAGCCACTTGATGCCGACACCTGGAAAAGGTAAAAACAAAATCTACAACTTATAA
This sequence comes from Actinostola sp. cb2023, assembly GCA_033675265.1. Lineage (NCBI taxonomy): Eukaryota > Metazoa > Cnidaria > Anthozoa > Actiniaria > Actinostolidae > Actinostola > Actinostola sp. cb2023. Next base: position 31,537 of record JAUJYZ010001462.1, on the reverse strand, counting down.
CACGAAATTAATACAATATATTATCATTCATTCATTCATTCATCCATTCGTCCATCCATCCTTGCATCCATCTATTCATTCATTTTTTATTATATTTATTTTTTACAAGCCTAAAATTGACCATTGATAAATGGCTGTAATAATGAATTCATTAGAGCAGAGGCAAAGTTCGCAGTAGTTATCAATGCTTCGTCAAAAACTCATGCTTCCGTGCATGTCTGCGGTGTTTTTGCCGGGCATTCAAACTAAAAGACGCACATTTTTTTTAGCTTAATGTTATACAACGCACATTTTTGTTTAGTGATAAATGCTTCACTTCGCATATTGTCTTAGTGGAAGCTCCGGCGAATAATTATATTTGATCACACACAATGATTATTCATACATTCATGCTGATCTTGAAATTGTCGATGCTTTATTACAGTCTTTATTTATTACATAATTACCTGACAGGGCCCGGGCTCCTTCAAAATTGATTAGTTTTCCTGTTCCAATGCCATAGGCACGCCAGGCAACCAGGCCGCCTTCCATCCGCTTAAAGTTATTTAGATTATTGATGCCGGTGATCTTCTGGTGTTCTTGGGAAGAAGAGGTAGTCTCTACAACTGCTACTCGAACCCCCTCAAGTCCACCATGAGACAAGAGGGCTGTCTTCATTTCCTTGGCTGTCGTTACGTTGTTCCCTTCGTTGATGTAAATGCGGATATGGCTCTTACAACGCGCCGCCATCCTATCTGCTGCACCCTTACCTCCTTGCGGATCGCTGAAGTCGGTTCGTGTTACGTCAATACCGGTCGTTTCTGAAATCTGTTGGGTGGCAAGGATGGTACTGGACGAATGATAGCACCCAGCATTGTCTTGGCGAAAAAACGCTCGTTCTATCTCTGGGTGTGCGATTTTGAGGATCTTAAGCACATGCTGCAGGATCTGGATAACGGCGGTGCTGTCCTGAGTGCACGATTGCATGACGTGAACAAATGACTGTGACTGGAGATGACCATCAATACGCCTGAATACAACTGCAATATGCCACGATATCCCCCTTTTACCGAACCAATCCTGTTGTGACTCGCGATACCGTTGCGGGAGGAACTTCATGGCCCAGTCGTTTACAATCAGCACAGTCTTACTGTCAAGAATATCCAAGACATCTATGCGTCCTTGATCCTGTCGAACTGACCTGAGCTGATGAGCCTTCCATGCATTGATTGCGTCGGCAGCTGTTTGATAAAGGTAGAATGACTCATCTCGGTCTTCCTCTGTATGAAAGTTGACGCTTTCTACAGTAGCCTTGATCTGAAGCAGCGCTGCGTTCAGACCCTCACAGTGACTGCACCTGTCATTGTGCTCATGGTCGCACTTTTGCTGGAAGTCCAGGTCCAAAGGATCACTTAGTGCGTAAACACTGCAGTGGTTTGCCACTGGGGACGTTTCACTGATGTGGACCTGTAACAACAAGGTACATTTCAAATTCTATATCAGTGTTATTTTAATTTTTCCCGAGTCTTAGTTAAATGGGCAGTTATCGTTAATTAAGTTCAAACAGGACACAATACCTTGAAATCTCCTTTGAGGTACAGTTTTCCTGCTTTCAAAGATTCTAGCAGGCCAGTGTCACCTTCTGATAAATCGCTGAGTGCGTAGACTTTCTCCACAATGCCTGCTAGATCGTCGAACGCACGTGCTCCTTCGGCAGCGTAGTAATCGAGGCCCTGCAGTGATTTGCGCACAGAAGCACTACATTCTGTCAGAACTCGAAGCATTGTAGACTGGCTTAAAGGCTTGAAGTTTATCTCGTCGCACAACTTGTTGTATTGTTGGACGATCCGTTGTGGTATCATGGTGCGGATGACGTTCGGCACCACTATTTCCTTCCCAGACGAAAGCTTTAGGTGTTTTTCGCCAAACGGCAAATCCAGGACAAGATGAGGGCTAGTTATAAAACCAAGGAAATGATCAAGCTGTTGGGGATCGATCCGAAGACGTGGGGAATTGTTTTTGGGCACAGGAACGCAGCGACCGTGCTGGATGGAATGCTTATTTGCCATGTCGTAGCGATATCTGGTCAAACCTGGAATATGTTCACTGATGGCACTAAATGAAGCAACTCCCGCCATGACAGACAATACTTGCCGACGCGTATCCCAGCTCGTCGCGCTTTTGTAGGCTTCTGCAAGGGCTTCTAAGTAGACTTCCTCTGAAGGAAGATACGTCTGTTGGATACCAAGAGACTTATGCATCATTGGGGACGTCTGCAGACCTCTCCACAAGTGCGCGGCATTAGTCGGAGAAACCGTAGTCAGAACAGAAGACACAATTTCGCCTGTTCTCTGAATATAGTGCTTTTTCGTCCGTTCTCTTGCGTCTTCCCAATCCAACCATGGTCTTCCCAGCGGCAGCACTTTGCACTCCTCCAAAAATACATTTAGCTTATTACGTCGCATAACGTTTTCTGAGGGTAACTCGCTGGATTCTTCCGAAGACGATCCTGTGCTCCCTGTTTCTGGTGTATGGACAGTAGTATCCGCGGATATCTTAAGCATACTCATAGCATCAACTAGTTCTTCTGCTGAGGAGCTACTTCCTTCTTCTGTCTGTATCCAAAATAAGAAAACAATAACATTATAACCATTCGTATACACAAGCCATTACTCCCTAAATCGACACATAATACGCCGTGAGTAAAAATAGTTGAGGAACTGCAGGACGGAATAGAATATTTATGCATCAATCAGAGTATTGATTTTTTTAAAGAGATAATATAATAATATGCACTGTCCCTTCCACAGGCAGCCCAACCCAAAAAATGTATTTGTATGCGCGGGCCTTTTTTATGGGCTTCCTGTGGTTGAGCGCACAAGCGGCGCGCAATACTGAAGTATTATGTTGGGCTCCCTGTGCGTAGAAACGTATTATGTTGGGCTCCCTGTGCGCATCCCGCAAGATGCGCACGCACAAATGTAGTACGTGTGCGGCGTGTCTTGCGAGACGCACACAAAGATTCCAACATAATACGTTTCTACGCACAGGGAGCCCAACATAATATGTATTGCGCGCGAGCGCTCTTCCACACGTGCATACAAATAAAGAAGCAATGCATGGTTGGCTGCCTGTGTCCCTTCAGTACGTTATGCTACCTCCAGTACTTGTTCCTCGCTCTCAGACAACTCCTTTTCTTCTGATGGATCTGGATCAGCAGCAGCGGTTTCAGGTACCGACACAATTATTGCGGGCAGGGCTGGTGTCACCTGGTAACTAACGCTATGCAACTCCTCCAATTTTTCCTTGCATCGCTTACATACCGCTACAAAAAAAAACAACAAAAATTCCAAAAATTGTTATTCAACCTAAATTGAATGTAGAAAATCAAACTTTGAGAGTTTCATAGTAGAAGTGTCTTGTCTATTGTTCTTTCTAGTTTTCTTTATTCTACAACAAAATCCGTTTCAAAATCAAAACTAATCAGTAAACAAGGTAGCTGACGCCACCTCAATAAAATTGAAATATATCGAGGTAATTTACCGGTCGGGATATCCGGATACGGAAAAACTGTGCCTGAGGTCTTGAGCATACGACGGCACAGTTTTTCCCTATCCGGACCGATTAAGGCTGGTAAATATATATAAATTTTTTGCTTTGTTGTATTTTTTTTGCCAACTGTCAGCCATGACTACTCAAAACGTCAACTGCACAAAAAAATAGCAAGCAATAAACAAAACAAAAAATAAATAATTTTAGTTTTCAAATTGTCTAGGATACCGCGGACCTTGGTCAGATATAGAACATTCCGCGCGCCCGCTTAAGGTAATTCCTCAGTATATCTTCCCCAATTGAAAAATCGCTGAAATTTTGCAGGTGAATTATTTTTGAGTTTTTATTGTCAGAAAAGTAAAAAAAAATGGGGGTCACCGCGCTTGTTTCAGTAATATTCGTCAGAATAGACCATGCGGTATAAGCATAATCCACTCAAAACAATCGAATATCGTGTCACGGTGTTAAAATGGCTCAAAAAAATTGTGGAAGTGCTTTTCTGCAACCGATTTACCATTTTTTCAATCACACCAGTTCAACAAAGGTGATGTACCAAAAATTGCATAACAATTTTGCCAATTGAGTCATTTACAAGCCGGGTTTTGACAAAGGAATAACCGAATTTCCTTCCATTTTCGTATGCAAATCGAGAAAATGACACGGAAAACGCGAAAAAAATTTGACTTCCCCAATTGAATTTTTATTTATTTTTTCACAAAAGATGTGAAATCGGTAGTGTAAATAAAATATACAATAAAAATTTATGGTCACCGTGCTTCGTTCGGAGAAAAATCGGTTTGAAGACTTTCCCTGAATGATCCTTAACAAATTTGTTTAACTAAAACCCAGCGCGCGCTCGATTACGTAAGTTAGCGCGCGCTCTTCAACTAAAATTTTATTCAAAAACATAGCATAATCCTCCACTTTCTTGCCATTGTTTTCACCATTCTTATTCTTTTTTAATCCACAATCCATAGTTTCGGTTGTTATGCAGTGTTTTTCAACACCAAATTATTATTTCACGTAATAGATCATGCAATACATCACGCTATATAATATATGCGCAGTAGAATTGCGCAGTGCAAAACTAAGGAATTACCTTAAGCTTCAACAACCAATCAGAGCGCGCGATTATATTTTGCCATTCAACCCAATACCCCATTACTGACTATTGTCCGGGAACTTACGTGATCCAACTGGAACAAGTGTTTTGGTAACTTGAAGTATGTACTCTGACTGGGAGCTCTTTAAACCACACAATCCCTTAGTAGAAGAGAGCCTGTGTGCGGCTATACCAGCGGGAACAGTGCAGGTTCACTTGCTGCTGCGCCAACGATTTCCAAATAAATCACGATGACGAGGGCACACTGTAGCCGCAAAGTGAACATCCTCGGCAACAAATATACCTAAATGTACAATTATTTGGTGTATTTAAATTAACAGCATTTCGCTCTCGCATTATGCAACAAAAAAATCATATTAAACTTGCACAGAACTCGGAAAAGCAGAACAAAATTCATTTACTAGACATTACCTGCTCGAGCAAGAAGCAACTTCGATTCACAGTCCACATCTTGATCGTCACTAATTTTACAAAACACCAAGTGCCTAGTGATGTCTTTTGTACACTCCCCTACAGTAACGCACATCACGTCAGCAGGATTTCCCCTACCAGGAACGCAAGAGCCACCTACTAGGTTAGAATAACTACAAGATGCCATTTTAGCTCTGTACACCACGGCTATACCTTGCGAAATGGCATAAAGCAATTGAGCTCATTGTGTAACATCGACCGGATATTTTCCAATTAAATCCAGTTCTCGAATTATGAACAGTACCCGTGATGCAACGCCTCGCTTTAACGAGCTGTCACACGGTAATCTGATCACCAATCGAGTTGAATTGTTTTTACCTCTTAGATCTAAAATCATTTGGGGTGACAGCAAATGCAATAGAAAGTCGTTTATTTTTGTTTAATATTTCAAGAAGAACCGGGTAAGAGAATTTGCACACACGCGTCAGGCTCTGATGCTGTAGTCACGGCCTATCACTTTCTCCTCCAGGAAGGATTCACTTTAAAGTGGTTTCTCTTAACATGATGACCTTCAGTAAAGCATTTTAGGTGTTTTAGCTGCAGAAAAGGTTTTCCAAACGCGTTTGTTGGTTGGGTTGATTGTTATATATCGTGTTGCGTGACCGGTACTTTTATGTCGTACTCGGCGTACTTGTATAAAAGAGCTTAGGACTTCCGTTACTTGCTTCATATCGAATAGCTTTAGTTTGTTCACTATCATAGAACATTCTAGTGTATATTTCAAACTGATTTTACGTGTTTACATAGTATCTGTTGCGATTTCTTTCACATGTAATCACATTCAGTGCTAATTATAGATTCGTGACGAAGTGCCGATTTGGTGAAAATACTAGGAACGTTTAGTCCTCTCCACGGGAGATTATTTGCTGGCCGCCAGTAAATTTTTGATATGATAAATTAGAAAGGTATAGCTTGACTATGATTCAATTTTTATGCTAAAACTTTGTGTACCAGAAAGCATTTAGCTATCTTCAATTTGACCTAAATTAGCCTTCTGATTTTGAGATCACAACAGGGCTACTTCAGAGACTCAGAATATTTCTTAAACTCCTGCTAGGAAAAGAAAGTTAGCTTCGTTCGAACGTCAATATAGTAGACTTTAATTGTGGCAAAAACAAAGTTTCGAAATTAATCGTCCTGTGGCTTTTTGAGACGGTTTAAAATCTGCGAAATTTGCATTTTTGAATTCACGCTTCCGGTCGACCCGGAAGTGATTTCGAATTTGCTCGATTTCTCGGAAAATAAAAAGCGCTGAAACATTCTGGACTGCTTTTCGAAAATACTTCACAATAAGGGTTATTTTGGTGAATTAAAATGAATTTCGATTTTTGCCCACTTGCATCGAATTTTCGAAAATTACAGACAACGGCTCTTAAGCTTACATAAATACGGTAGCCTATTTGATCGAAATATACATATCGCAGTGCGATTTATTAAAACAGTGTTTGGTCGCTCGTTGGCCGTTGCATGACTCGGATCTTTGAGATCAAAAGTGTTCCCATGCCAGAGCCGGTTCCTCCGCCAAGAGAGTGAGTTGCATTACTCAGCGAATCATAGAAATGACAATAGTTTATTTGGTGCCATAAATATATCCATACAAATAAGATTACAAATATCAATAAATTAGACATCGCAGGATGTGACTCGAACAATCATGAACAATATTTCCTGCATTCTGGGCATTCAAATCAACTGAACGATTTCAAAAACTCAGCAAAATAAAGATCTATCGGTGTTATAAGCTTACCACAACACACAATTACAGCGGTACAAAGTATAGAAGACATTGACTTCGTTTAGATTTCAAACAGTCCAAGCTAGATATGTAGGATTTTCCCTGCTCCTGGTTTATACATTTGACACGTTCACTGTTTACGGTCTTGTTTATTCTCTCGACGCCAAATAAAGTCTCCAAATACCTTCATCGTCTACAGGTCGTGTCGTAACTTCAAGTGCGCGATTCAAGAGCAAAGTCATGTGCCTGGCATGGTCACATGACCGAAAACAAATTTATGCAAATTACATTTAACCGGAAATGGCCGCTACAAGATATGTAAACTAACGATCTGATTTTCGATACATTTGAAATCTCGTTCTGTATTCCAAAAGTAATTTCGCCCAATGTTGAACCCTCAGATTAAAAGTCTGATCGATGCTCTACCGTCTGAGCTAACTGTACGGTGGCTATGATGGTATGGTTATATTGTTCTGAAGATTTTTGTTAAATTGTCCCCCCACCCATCCAAGACCCCCCCTCCCTTCATGATCAAGAAGCCCCCCTTCCAATTAAGCATGGTGAAGTTTGGAATATCCACCCCCGGGACTTATTAGAGTTACGGTATTGTTGTACGGTTAGTATGCCCAATTATATTTACCCCATGTTTTACGGTCGACTGTTTCTATTTGTCCATTTTCCTAATAATATCTCGCTCTAAAATCCCTCTATCTCTCTAGTAAATGAGATATTTTTTAGTTTTTATTTATTTACAGATTCAGTATAACAATTACACTGTGTAGAATAACAATAGGACACGAAGTCCCCTGCTAGGTTTAACCACCAAGCCATTTCCCAATGAAACAATATATTTTCTGATGAACCAATATATTTTCTGATGAAAGATAGAATTTAAATCTAATGTTGGTTTGTAGGTTGGATAATTCATGACAAAACTTGTTGTATCTTCAACCTGAGTTTTATTACAAAACTGCCAAGCTTTCGGGCTAAGCGATTTTCGGGTTGAAGATACAAATAGTTTTGTCAAGATATAATTTGTTTGAAATTAAAATCGTCCGAACTTGTTTGTAGTTGTTATGTGACGTAAAAAATTAAATGATCAATAAAAAAACAAAATAACTCGTTTTCTTTTTCGACCACAGATAAACAGGAACCATGAAATCTATGCTGATCCTTGTTCTGCTTGTGGTTGTCGCGGTGGGGCTTGCTACAGCCAGGCCCAGGGATTTTGAGGGGGATTTGTACCCACAGCTGCGCGAAAGAGAACTTCGCGGTAGGTGGACATAACAATAACATAATTTTACTCCTTAGATAGGTAGATAGGCAGGTCCACATCAGGACAATTACGTCTTGCTTCATTGTAACCCAACCTGCAGAACAAATAAACTATGTATGTATGTGTGTATGTATGTCCCCTCAAACAATGCGCCAGCAATCCGAGAACGAATCAAGTTTTTTGGTATGAACTTTAAACCCATAGATGCAAAGCTTATTGGGTAGGATTATTATTATTATTATTATTATTATTATTATTATTGCCAAACTATACACGACGTCACAAACAAAAAGATCTGAGCCGACGGTGAAACGGCAAAATGGCGGATGATATTCCATATTGAACTTAACGTAAATTATGATGATATCTAAGAAATATTTGCAAAAATTAATACTCAAGTAATGCTGAGTACAAGAGATATCTAACTTTCTTGAGAAAATAAATGTAGTCTTCAGTTCCAATTTAAGTAGCGTTCCGTGTAAGAACGATAGCATGAACGGCATAGGAATGTAAAAGGTGTTAATTTTCCATTCTTCTTTCTTGCAATTTCATTGGTTCATAGTCATAAATTCAATAGAAACCCAACCAAGGAATACATTTCCATTAGATAACTTTTGAGAATTTAATTCACTTTTAATCAAACTAACTTTGGTTTGATTTTAAAGAAAATTGTGTGTGAGGAAAGTTCTCAAATTTGTGAATCAAATATCCATTGTCTTCCCTCTTTTCTATTGGCTGCATTGCGTTCTCCTTCAGTTTTCACAGTAAAAATGGGCAACTGCACACAGTTTCCTCTATTTTCTCCTTGTAACTTTGATAGTTGGTATCTGAGACAGCATGTTACACATATTCAAGCAAAATCGCGTGTGAGGCGAGCTCAATGCCGCAGTCTATTGTCTTTTGCTATCGTTCTTACACGGAACGCTACTTAAAATCACTTCGGTGATAATTGCAAATGCCCCCATAAGTACTTTCTCGACATTTCCTTCGGGCTAACGGATTTTTAAACTAGTCCACCAAGTCATTTTACAGCTGGTATGACATGTTATTAGTTAAATTGTCCGCTAATGGATTATGACACATATTGTTCCTTGATGCAATGGATCTCAGTAGTATACAGAATAAGGGTTCTACGACGGGTGGATCTGGATCGGTGCCAATCCACCTAAAAGTGACGTCAGAGTCAAGATCGTGACGTCATAGGAAGTAGCTAGAAACCAATCAGGAACCGCTTCCAGAACAATAAGAACTCCGAAGCGATCTCCCAGACCTCTCTTTAGGGGTAGCAGACCTCTCTTTAGGGGAAGGAGTGACGTCAGAGACTAAAGCGTGACGTCATGGGATCCACCGACCACCGTGATCCACCAATCGTAGAACCCCTCTTCTGTATCCTACTGATCTCGCACCTATTGTTAAAACTGTACTGTTCACAAACACATAAATTTTACCGCGAGCTTATCCTCCAATGGGAACATGGGTTAAAAATCCTTAACTCTGATTGGACAATCAACTTATAACACAGACGAAGCAAGATATCAACTTGTCCATCAATAGAGCGAGTTGTACACCACCCGGCACATTGCAGCTCGCACTCCTTCGAGCACAGTCTACTAGCAACATAGAGCAACTGAAGAAGGACACGTCATTACGAGTCCGAAACCGGTCTTGCTATCTGTTATTAACAAAACAGTTCTTTTTGGAACTATTGTCGCCAGGAGCGAAACATCATTGATGCTGCTTAACAAACACGTCAACGAGAACAGCTGTCTAATATAGGTCTACAGTACCGGCCCCGGTCTCACATCAGACCAGACACTGCCTTTGAGAAATAAAGTTAAGCTAGAATTAAAGACCTTAATCCGGCAACAATTTATTTCATTTCAGTTACTCAATTGTAAAGCGCAATGAGACTTCGGTGAAATGCGCTATATAAATACTTATTATTATTATTATTATTATTAACAACTGTAAATCGCTTTCTCGTACCAAAACACAAGTTGTAAACATCTAAATGTCTCATTTACTTACTCTCAATGCACAATCTCTATGCGAACGCAATCGCGTTCCAAAAGGCGTTACAATATGAACAAGCACAACAAAGCAAAAACTAAGACTCATGCACAACGGGAGATTTATGATCAATCTTGCAAATACAGTCCTACCCAACAAGCTTTGTATCTATGGGTTTAAAGTTCATACCAACATACGGCATTAATACTCCAGTTTCGAGTTGTTAAGACACCGCTGTACCGATCCTTGACAAAGGACGCGTTTTCTCAGGCTTAGCCTCAATTCAGTGTAAATTATGCACACTGATATCGACGAGAACGCGAAAAAGTGTTGACATTCAACAATAGAAACCATTTTTAATTGCACGGGTTATTCTCTGGATTGAGGCTAAGCCTGAGCAAACGCGTCTTTTGTCAAGGAGTACAGCGGTGTCTAAACAACTCGAAACGGGAGTATTGTCTTAAATTCCTAACCTTGCAAGGATCTATTCAGATCCTCATATAGTGTCTTACAGGAAGGACAAATCTCTCAAAGATCTCTTAGCGAAAGTTAAACTATACCTTCCTCTTAAAGATAACAACCAGCTTTTGAAAACGAGAAATATAAAATGTGATTTCAATGCATGCCAAACTATACACATGTTACCCGGGCAGGAAAAAAAAACAAGAATAAAAAACAAGGAGGTTCACGTGAAACTGACTGTGAGGTAAAGCAAAATCCTCCGATACCAAGGTCTTTTCTTGTGCCAAATTCTTAAATAAAAACAAATAATAAAACAACAATAGAGAACTAAATCAGTGGATTTTGCTTGAACCTCGGACATGGTACTCTTCACAGAGCCCTTCTGAAAATCAGCTTTGCTGACGTAGGCCGTCTGTTAAAAGAGAGTTTATCAACAAACAAACAAAGCTGGTATTTAAATGTTTATTGTTTTAGTATTTATTTTTCATGACATTGCATATGTTGCAGTGGAGAAGCGTGGTGGTGGGTGCGTTGGCGACGGTAGTTGCCCGCCTGGATTTTACTGCAACAAATGTAAGATATGTCATATATTCTTTTTCCGTTAACAAGAACAAATACGTAATTAACATCATGTATATAAGTTGTAGAAATTGCTAGATTACAAGGTCAATAATTTGCACACGGGAATTGCACAATGGCGCTTCTGTATACTATATATAAATTAAAAACAAACTGACACCACGAAATTACAATATCACGATTTCAAACCTTTATAACTCGCCAATGCGAAGCTCAAATATACAAAATACTGAACCATCCCACTATTCACTTCATGTGTAATCGATTTTCAAAAGAAAAAATAATAGTTCACATACACTTTAAATAAAATGTTAAAACGATGGCAAAAGCAATAGGCGACTTGCATGATGGCGTCATATACTACAAGTACCAGAATGCTTTGCCCATTTTGTTTTGTTGGATAATTAGCACCAAGTGTCTTACTATTCTCATGAGGGAATACAAATCTGAATAAGAAAGAAAATTCCCAACGCATTCTGGTAGTTGTAGTAAAACAAGTTGCCTATTGGCAGATAGTTTAAATAACACTGTGATAAAAAAAACAGAATTTTTTCTTCTCTACAAACCACAACGCGATAAGTTATATGGTAATTTGATGCTTGGTAATTGTTAGTAATGTAGTTCGTAAGGTTTCTTCAAGCGTAAAAAGAGTCTTTTTACGCGGCTGGGCTCAGTATTTTTACATTTGAAGAAACCGCTTACGAACTACATTACTCACAACGCGATAGTTTATGTCTACTGTTGTTATGATTGATATTGTTATTGTTCAATATCGCCCATACTATACTAACACATTTTTTTTTGCTCTTTCAGACAAGGCAAAATGCTACGTTAATACTTCGTAAGCCTTCGTTGCAATTTCGCTCAGTGCGATTGACTGATTACCTATAATAATCAATTATTTGTAATTTTGACTTTAACACTAAAATGTGCCAGCATTTTCCTAAAGAACAATCGGGTGGGTATAAATTGGGAATAAATTGGTATAAATTGGGAATAATTAGGTATAATTGGGTATGAATAAATTGCGAATAAACTTCAAGGCGGTGTCACTATCTCACATTACATTTGAGGATTAAGTTTGACAATTCACCGATTGGCCCCTAGAACTCACGTGGTGTACTTCATGTTACTGTCACCAAAATGTTCGTACATTTTCCGTGAATTGCCCTACAAACACACTAACTTTTGTACAGTTTATCGACTCGATTTAGTTTTTCGATTCTCTCAATATTTTTAGTATAATTTTAGTTTTGTTTTATATGAAGCATTTATAAATGCCTGGTAAGATAATTTTTAGTATAAGCATGAGAACATAGTGTATGCAAAAATAACTTCAGCTGTAAACATAAAAGCAAGTACTAATGCAAGCAACCTACCTACAGGACCATACAAATGACCATTAAGACCATTAGGTAGAGCCACGGATTGAAATTTTAGAGCGTGAACTCTTTTGTGGCCATTGTAGACCAACCTTTGATGGATATCTGGTCTGCAAATGGGTCTAACTGTTCCATCCACAAACCCAAAGCAGTTATCCAGCATTGCTCCTTTATCAGATACAGCATCAGCATATAGTTGTAGCTGTACTGGGTTTAGTAAGTCATTTTTCCATTGGGTTATCCTGTGTCCATGATTGTCGTACATCCACTCCAAAACAGTATTGCTGATCATGTATAGTTCTGGTAACTGACCTCTCAAGAATTGGCACCATGTCTGAGTATCGACAAGGATAGGCAAACCTACGAAGGAGGATACAAATTCCCTCTAGACTATCACATATTGTGCCCTGCTCACACTTGAACAGATCTGGGACTTGAAGTGCATCCAAAAGGAGAGGCAAATCTGATTTTTGAATTCTGAAATCCGCTTTGCATTCGTCTTCAGTATCGAGTCGAAACTTCTCGTAATCTTTGTGATTGAAGATTAAATTATCAGACTGATTTGCTTCGTAAAGCAGTAAAAAACTCTTCATCATCGATATAGCCGAGGTCATAGCTTAGAAGGAGCATGTCTCTGGTCTTTTTCAACGATGGCATTTTCAATACTTTGCTGTTTAGAGCCAGAGACAGACGGAGAAAAATAATCCGAGTCGTGTCGTCGCGAGCGCGTTCTTACGTCGTCGTATCTTAAGGTGACTCCGTTATAATTCTCGGCGCACTCGTCTATGACAAACTTTGGGTCATAACTTCCTCTGCGTTTATGCAATTGCCATAAAACATTGGCAACTATTAGAGCTATCATTCACCTATTATACAATATAATTCGATTGCACTGCAGAACATTTTTTTTAATAATATTAGAACTTAAGTAAACTCAATGTTTTGGATAAAATTGGATCTTGCGAAAAATCTGTCCGTTTTTTTGGGAAAGTTTTGGAATCACTTGCGATTGACATAATTCATAACCTGACCAAGTTTTAGCAAAATCGTTGGAGCTAAAGCACATTTCAAGATAATTTCGGTGCTTAATTTTGGTGGCCTTCATGCGGCCGTGCTTTAGCTCCAACGATTTTGCTAAAACTTGGTGAGGTTATGAATTATGTCAATCTAAAGTGATTCTAAAATTTTCATCCAAAAATAACGGACAGATTTTTCGCAAGATCCAATGTTATCCAAAACATTGACTTTACTTAAGTTCCAATTTTTTTTTTAATGTTCTGCAGTGCAATCGAATTATATTGTATTATAGGTGAATGATAGTTCTAATAGTTGCCAATGTTTTATGGCAATTGCATAAAAGCAGAGGAAGTTATGACCCAAAGTTTGTCATAGACGAGTCCGCCGAGAATTATAACGGAGTCACCTTAAAGTCCCTAATGCCGTGATCCAAGACGCCGTGGACGTGTTGTAAATCCTCCGGCCGTTCCTCAGGCAGCAGGTCCGGCACAAGTCGACCAGGCAGCACCTCAAGTGGCCGAAGCAGAGCCAAATCCTCTTCAGGTAGTCAATTCTCGTACATGTTTGTGATGTTCCATACAACCAATTGTTTTCGCGGACCTTTGTCAGGTAGGATGTCTCGGAAAGAATCTCCAGGGTAGTTTGTACAATCTATATCGGTTATGGCCGTCCTTAGCCATCTTTTATCGTTTTCGGTTAAGTTTAGGTGCGAGCTTTAGTTTGTCACGGTTCGTGACCACATCCCAGCGTCTAGTCCCTTTGGCCGCACAGTTCAGTGTCAGTTTTAAATATTAAACGCCCAACCTTTTTTACAAGGTTCGGTAGGTCTACTTTGGGTTGTTTTACTGTATTTATATATATTTAGTACTAGTAGGTTGGTACCAGGTTGTCTTCAACTTCCATTTGGTAACGTCGGGCCGGCTTGTGTAGAGGAAACGTTAAGGTTTAGTACGAGTTTGTCTTGTGAGCTCGATGTTTCCTCTATAGCTTCGGGCTTGTTTAGAGAGGAAACTTTAAGGTTTAGTACGAGTTTTGAGCTCTATGTTTTTCCTCTGTAGCTTCGGGCTTGTTTAGAGAGGAAACTTTAAGGTTTAGTACGAGTTTATTTGTGAGCTCTATGTTTTTCCTCTGTAGCTTCGGGCTTGTTTAGAGAGGAAACTTTAAGGTTTAGTACGAGTTTATTTGTGAACTCTATGTTTTTCCTCTGTAGCTTCGGGCTTGTTTAGAGAGGAAACTTTAAGGTTTAGTACGAGTTTATTTGTGAGCTCTATGTTTTTCCTCTGTAGCTTCGGGCTTGTTTAGAGAGGAAACTTTAAGGCTTAGTACGAGTTTATTTGTGAGCTCTATTTTTTTCCTCTGTAGCTTCGGGCTTGTGTAGAGAGGAAACTTTAAGGTTTAGTACGAGTTTATTTGTGAGCTCTATTTTTTTCCTCTGTAGCTTCGGGCTTGTGTAGAGAGGAAACTTTTAAGGTTTAGTACGAGTTTATTTGTGAGCTCTATGTTTTTCCTCTGTAGCTTCGGGCTTGTTTAGAGAGGAAACTTTAAGGTTTAGTACGAGTTTGTTTGTTGAGCTCTATGTTTTTTCCTCTGTAGCTTCGGGCTTGTGTAGAGGGAACTTAAAGGTTTAGTACGAGTTTATGTTTGAGCTCTATGTTTTTCCTCTGTAGCTTCGGGCTTGTGTAGAGATGGAACGTTAAGTATAGCGGCAGTCAGCTCCAGCGGGGGAGAGATCCGTGAAAACTAGTATGACGAGTGCTCTTAAATTCCACAAGGTTACGTTTCTTTAATGTTGAGTATACAAACGACGGTGAACCCGTCGAATTTCTATGAGCTCTGACTTGCTCTATCAGGTTACAAAAAATAGGTACGTCCTGTGACGTAATTGGAATGTCAATAATTAACTAAGGCGCGTGCATGCCTTTACACTGCTTCCCTAAATGTGATTACATTTACATGTGCGATTATTATACTAAGGTGCTACAAAATTTCAAGTTACTGATTTAACTTGTTGGAACTCTTAAGATTGATCTACGAATCTATGAAATAATACTACGAAGTAAACTATGAAATAAACTCCAGATATAAAAGGTGATTACAATGGTTGAATACATGCAATAAAGTCTCTTGGTTTATCTAAAAATATATTTAGTCTTCTTCTTTGGCCAGGAGTAGGACTAACTTGTGGATCGGTCTTTGGAAGAACTTCTTCTCGCCGTTCTTGCAGGTCTGTATTTCCACTTTGCGCACGGCTCCGTCTTTGCTTGGGAGGGTCTTTGTGACAACTGCTAATGGCCATTGACTTCTAGGAGCTTCTTGGTTGTAGACGAGGACTACGTCGCCTGCTGCCATGTTTCTTTTAGGGTGCTGCCATTTCTGACGCTTTTGTAGTTGGCTGCAATACTCTTTCTGCCAGCGTAGCCAGAATTGGTTGGCCAAGAATTGGACTCTTCGCCATCGCTTGCGGGAGTACAGGTCTGGTGGCTCAAAGTTGCCAGGTGGGGGGAGCACAATCTGAGTCTTGAGTGTTAACAGGTGGTTAGGTGTAATCGGTTCTCCAGCCAGTGGATCAGAAATGTCTTCTACTGTGAGTGGGCGGCAATTGATGATGCTTTCTGCTTCAGTCATCAGAGTACGTAGCGCTTCGTCGTCTAGTTGCTTGCAATGGTCTCGGAGTAGGGATGACAAGACGGCACTCGTAGTCCGTATTTGGCGTTCCCAAATGCCTCCCATGTGGGATGCCTGAGGGACGTTGAAATTGAAATGGATCAGATCGCAGTCTTGCGACGACAGGAACTGCTTTATTGGTTCTTTGTCAAGTTCTTTAAGAGCGTCTGTTAGCTCGTTTTTGGCGCCAATGAAGTTGGTCCCTTGATCTGATCTCAGTTCCCTTACCTTGCCTCTACGTGCGATAAATCGCCTCAACCCGTTAATAAACGAGTCTGTCGTCATTGCGTTGAGTGTCTCTAGATGGATTGCACGTGAAGCTAGGCAGGTGAAAATGAGACCCCATCGTTTTAGTTCTTTTCTCCCTTCCTTTACATAGAAGGGGCCAAACGCATCCATTCCTGTGTACGTGAATGGTGGCGATGGATTCACACGTTCAGCTGGTAGGTCGGCCATCTTTTGTACTTCGGTACGACTACGCAGTTTACGACATGTGATGCACTTGGCAATGAGGTGTGAGATTTCGGAACGACCGTTGATGATGTGGTATCCAGCTTGCCTTATGGCGTTGTGCGTCATGCCGTAGCCTTGGTGGTGCTGCTTCCCTTGGTGGAACTCGCGCACGAGGAGCTCTGTGATGTGGCTGTGTTTTGGCATTATGATAGGATGCTTGATCTCATAGGGTGATGTGGAATACTGTAGTCGACCACCAATTCTGAGGAATCCTTTCTCATCGACAAACGGGTCCAATTTGTGGATGTTGCTAATGTACTTGATCTTGAGATTTCGATGACGTGCCTTATGACGACTTTCGAACTTGTCTGTGTTGCCGTCGATGTTCTGCAATGTCTTGAGCTCGGCTTGAAAGTGGTGCTGTTGTGCAGACTTTAAGATCAGCGTTTCTGCTTGAATCAACTCTTCTACTTGCGGAGGGCCTTGTTGGGGTCGCCAGTTGTATTGCTTATTTGGCCTCAACTTCTCTATCATTCGTTGTATGCGAACGATAGAGCGTTTAAGACGATTGAGAGAAGAACAATGGTGAAAGCGTTGAACTTCGAAGGTTTCTGGAAATACTTCTTTGCCTTTGCATTTGATGACTTCGGTAGCCAGAACAGATGTGGAGTCTTTTCTAAGCTCTTCGTCCGAGGAGTCTAGTGTAAAGTCCCGATGAGCGTGGAGTGGTAGCGGTTCTTGCTGCCACAAGAAGGTTGGACCGTCGAACCAACGGTTGCTTTCCATCAGCTCTTTTGTGGTCAGCCCACGCGAAGCTTCGTCTGCTGGGTTGTTCTTTCCAGCAACATGATGCCACATGTTTGGGGTGCTTCGATCTCTGATGTGTTGTACACGATTACCGACATATACATGGAAACGACGAGCATCATTGTTGATGTAACCCATCACGATTTCTGAATCGGTGTAGTAAAGGCACTTGGTGTTTTCAACGTCGAGCTCTCTCTTTAGCATGGAGGCTACGTTAACAGAGACTACTGCTGCCGTTAATTCTAGGCGCGGTATGGAGATGGCCCTCAGAGGTGCAACTCTGGATTTCGCCATGAGGAAGCTGACGTGGACCTCGTTCTTCTCATTCACTGAGCGCAGATAGGAGACTTGTCCGATGCCTGAGTCGCTTGCATCTGAAAAACTATGGATTTCCGTGTGAACTGGAACTCCAAATCCTGGTGGCTTAACACAACGAGGGAATTTCAGGTTCTCAAGTAGAGGCAGTTGAGCTCGCCATTTCTCCCATCGTGACAAGATATCTTCAGGTACTGGGTCGTCCCAATCGGCATTATGCCGACAGAGGGTCTGGAGTATCTGCTTCCCGACCAGTATTATTGGCGATACCGCTCCTAAGGGGTCGTAGACTGAACTTATCGTGGACAGGATACCACGTCGGGTAAGGGGCTTGTCTCTCAGTTCGATGCGGAAGCCAAAGGTATCAGATTCTATGCACCAGTAAGTACCGAGTGACCTTTGAATGGGCATACTGTCTTTCCGGAGATCTAGATCTTTTAGGTCTTTAGAACGATCTTCGGTTGGCAGGGCTTCCAAGACTTCTCTCTTGTTGCTTGCGAATTTGTGTAGGCGCAGATTGTCGTCTGCACATGCGGCTTGCACGTCTTTGATCAGCTTAATGGCTTCTTCTACGGTTGGTACTGACTTTAGACCGTCATCCACGTAGAAATCTTTTCGCATAAAATTCGATACTTCATCTCCGTATTCGAGCCTGTGAGTTTCGGCCGTTTGGTGCAGACAGTAGTTTGCTACTCCTGGAGATGATGTCGCGCCGAACAGGTGCACGTTTTCATGCGATATTCTAAGATAGGTTTGCTGAGGTCGTTATCCTGGAACCACAAGAATCTGAGGAAGTTTTTGCATTCGGGGTTAACATAGAAGCTGTGGAACATCTGCTCGATGTCACAGGTGAAAGCTACTTCTTCTTTACGGAAACGTGTTAGTACGCCAACCAGAGAGTTTAGCTGATCGGGTCCTTGTAATAAGTGCTTGTTCAAGGATTCGTCTTGGTAGACGGCACTGCAGTCGAACACTACTCTGATTTGATCTGGCTTCTTGGGGTGGTACACATTAAAATGAGGAAGATACCACACCTTACCAGGGAGCGTGTTCAACTCATCAGTTGGTACTTGACTGGCATGGCCACGATCGAGCATTTTCTGTATGAAGCCTACGTAGTCAGACTTGAGTTTGTCGTTAGTCGCTAGCTTTCTCTTGAGAGACAACAGCCTTCTCAAACAGTGATTCTTGTTGTTTGGCAGAATGACATCCTCGGTTTTAAACGGCAATGGGCACTCCCAGTTTCCTTCCTGATTCTTGTGTATACTGCCATCTAGTACCTTTCTGAAACGTATGTCTTCGATGGATTCAACTTGTTCGGTTCCCGGAATTTTACGACTGTGGTGGAGTTCATTGTAGTCCAGTTCCATCATCTGACGAAGCTCTGCCGGACTTGTGGTGTCTTTCGAAGGAGTTGCGGTTAAGAATGGAGAGGTTACTGAGGTGTGCTCGATTGATGTTTCTTGTACGCTTGAGGTACAGTTCACGGAGGCTCGGCTGGTGATTGGGTCTTCTGTGGTATGGATCTTGTCTTTGCATACACGACCGATTACAGTCCAACCAAATTTGTATTTTTCGGCCCATGGTTCGTCAGCTTTGCCAGTAATTACACCCATTGGCTGGAAGGCGGTTGGTACATTTCGACCAATCAGCATTCCAATCCCGATATCTGGTCGGTAACAAATCTTGTCAGCTATTTTTGATAGATGTGGCCATTGCTTGGCTAAGTCGTTACTGGCGATGTCTTGTTTTGAGGCAGGGATGCTCTCTCGTGTGTACGCATAAGGTACCTTGATCGGCATGTGCTCGTTGTTTACATCTTGGATGTGAAGACCAAACACTTTCTTGGTGCGTATAGTATTACAACCGACGATAGTGTTTACTTGTAGATTGACCTCTTGGGTAGTTACTTGTAGCTTGTCTAAGAGCGAATCTGTAACGAAGACATCAGTTGATTGGTCGTCAAGCACTGCATAAGTCAAGATCTCCTTTGAAGGTTGAGATTGGTCTAAGAGTTTGACGAGCACTATTCTGGCGCACGACCTACCGGATTTCTCCCCGCCACAGACTTGTGTACAAGCTGTTGAAACTTGTGGGTTCTCCACATGTAGAGCTGTTGCATGTCCTTTGTGGCAGATCTCACATTGTTTTATATCAGCGTCACAGTGTTCGGCTACATGTTTGTCTGATACAGCGCACTTGAAACACAGTTTGTTCTTTTTAAAGAATTCTCGGCGTTCTTCTAGTTTTAGCTCTCTAAATTTCATGCAATCATTTAGAGTGTGTGTTTTTGTCTTATGATAAGGACAGAACATCTTGACTCGAGGTGGCTGCTCGTCTCCCTTTTGACTTTCATATTCTGATTCTGGAGGTGTCGCTTTGGCGTTAGGGCTTGTCCTAGTTGCGAAAACTGTAGAACCTGGTCGACGTGTGCGCGAAGAACCAGAAAACGGAGAGGTTACAGAACTTGAGTTGTTGGAGCTGGCAGTAGGTTTGGCGTTGAACTGGTGACGGATCTGAGGGATGTTCATTCGGTCAGCATGGAAGCTGACTTCATTTACGAAGTCTGCAAAGCTGGGGAATGCATCGCAGCCTTGCCGCTCTTGGAGCGTTTGAACCTTAGAGGACCACTTGTTTGCAAACCAGCCTGGAAGTTTCTCTACTAAAGCCTGTAGCTTTGTTGGGTACTCGAAGATCTTGAGGCTTTTCAGATGCGAGCTTGCTATTTCAACTTGTTCTAAGAAGTCGCTGAACTCTCTAATACCTTTTGCGTCATTGTTCATGATTTTTGGCCAATTATCTAATTTATTTTCAAATTCAGTTGCGACGATCGAGGGACGGCCAAAACGCTGCTTTAATTTACTTCTAGCTTGTTTGTAGGCAATTTCAGGGGCGGCTCCGACCATGTACTGGAGTTGTTCCACGATAGCTTTTGCATTACCACCTAAATGCTGGAACAGCAAGTATAGCTTTTGCTGAGGACTAATAGGTGCTGAGTCGATCAACGCGTCAAAGGCTATCTCCCATGTGAAGAACTTCGTACCCGTCTCTTCGCCCGTGAAGATATCTGGCTTGAATGGAGGTAGGCGTTGTAATTGGGTTACCTTGGCCAGGGCTTCGGTGATCTGGTTTAGGCTATCTGTGGGTGGAAATTGAGACAGCTGGGGAATGTGTGGGATGCCTGTGCTGTTGAGAGGCAATTTTTTCTGAATAGCTGGTGGGTTGCCTGCCTGTGCTGGCGGAAGGCAAATTTTGATGAATGGCTGGTGGATTGCCTGTGTACGGTATTGCGTGTGGACTGGGAGCGACTGAGTTCGGAATATCGGAGAAGTTTACATCAGGCTGCTGCATAAAACGATAGATTACGTTCTCTTTCTCGCAAGGCAATTCACCTACTTCTTCCTTCAGTGCTTCTTCATAAACGGTTTCTTCTGCCATTGTTGAATCAAGTTCCTGTTGCAGTTTTAGTTTGCTCAGGGCTTTTTTTATCCCTTGATTTCGTCGTTGTATTTGATCTTTTGTTCTAGAGCAGCTCGCTTTGCTTTAACTTCTATTAAAGTGTCCTTTGACGATGAGCGCGAGCTGACGGAAGTTCGGCTTGATCTACGGGAGCGATAAGACTTACGTGACGATGTTTCGGACGTGACGGATGTGGTTTCATCACTCTTCAAACGAGAAAGCTTTTCGAACGCCGCGTTTCTAGCTGTGTCTACTGAGATCTTAATTGTGTCCATAAGTTCCACTATAATTTCGGCTTGATGCTTATTCTGAGCTAGTGTGAGCCAATCGCTGAATATTTTTTCGGCATTCTCCGCGAGCGCTAGACAGTTTTGAAGCTGTACGTCAATTTGACTTGGATCTCTTGCACTAACTAGGAATGCGTGGAATGTACATAACGCGTTGTTGAAAGCTTTGTTTGCGGTTCTGGCAGATTCTTCTTTCAAGGTTATTTGAAACTCGAAACCTTTGGCTGTCATTGACCTAGTGCGCGTGTTGGTTGTCTTATCCTCGAATGGATCTCTTGTCTGAGCGTTAGTAGGATCGCTAGGTGTATATGAACTTTCACTAAACCCAGTATCTGTTGTTTCGTTGCCTAGTTCGAAAGAATGTTTATCTTGGGTATTGTTCTCTTGAGTACTCATATTTGTCAGTGTTTGTGATTGTCTTGTAGCTGGCTTCTAGGTAGTTCAGTTAAGAGTCACACAAAGTTTATTCATTTTATTGCACTAGTAGTAAGCAACCAAATATAGAAATAGTAGATGTAGATTGTAGTTAGGATGATCGATTGGTGACTATACACGACCTGTACTTCTTCAGAGGAGATTCTTCTGTTATCAGCACGTGTCTTGAGGTCGAGTTCAATTTTCTTTAACAGTCGGTACGATTACCTTAACATAGATATAACAAAGAACGGACTTACTTGGTCTCACGCGGGTGACTTTTAGTTTGGAAGTAAGCGTGTGTTGTGTTTGCTTGACTGGTTCTTGGATTGGTTTGTAGTTCTTGGGGGCGTGTGTACTGTGTAGTCCAGCAGCGATCCAAGAGAAACCAAAAGAATCCAGTACCAAAGAACGAGAAATTCGACTATAGCGGCAGTCAGCTCCAGCGGGGGAGAGATCCGTGAAAACTAGTATGACGAGTGCTCTTAAATTCCACAAGGTTACGTTTCTTTAATGTTGAGTATACAAACGACGGTGAACCCGTCGAATTTCTATGAGCTCTGACTTGCTCTATCAGGTTACAAAAAATAGGTACGTCCTGTGACGTAATTGGAATGTCAATAATTAACTAAGGCGCGTGCATGCCTTTACATTAAGGTTTAGTACGAGTTCATTTTTGAGCTCTATGTTTTTCCTCTGTAGCTTCGGGCTTGTTTAGAGAGGAAACTTTAAGGTTTAGTACGAGTTTATTTGTGAGCTCTATGTTTTTCCTCTGTAGCTTCGGGCTTGTTTAGAGAGGAAACTTTAAGGTTTAGTACGAGTTTATTTGTGAACTCTATGTTTTTCCTCTGTAGCTTCGGGCTTGTTTAGAGAGGAAACTTTAAGGTTTAGTACGAGTTTATTTGTGAGCTCTATGTTTTTCCTCTGTAGCTTCGGGCTTGTTTAGAGAGGAAACTTTAAGGCTTAGTACGAGTTTATTTGTGAGCTCTATTTTTTTCCTCTGTAGCTTCGGGCTTGTGTAGAGAGGAAACTTTAAGGTTTAGTACGAGTTTATTTGTGAGCTCTATTTTTTTCCTCTGTAGCTTCGGGCTTGTGTAGAGAGGAAACTTTAAGGTTTAGTACGAGTTTATTTGTGAGCTCTATGTTTTTCCTCTGTAGCTTCGGGCTTGTTTAGAGAGGAAACTTTAAGGTTTAGTACGAGTTTGTTTGTTGAGCTCTATGTTTTTTCCTCTGTAGCTTCGGGCTTGTGTAGAGGGAACTTAAAGGTTTAGTACGAGTTTATGTTTGAGCTCTATGTTTTTCCTCTGTAGCTTCGGGCTTGTGTAGAGATGGAACGTTAAGGTTTAGTACGAGTTCATTTTTGAGCTCTATGTTTTTCCTCTGTAGCTTCGGGCTTGTTTAGAGAGGAAACTTTAAGGTTTAGTACGAGTTTTGAGCTCTATGTTTTTCCTCTGTAGCTTCGGGCTTGTTTAGAGAGGAAACTTTAAGGTTTAGTACGAGCTTATTTGTGAGCTCTATGTTTTTCCTCTGTAGCTTCGGGCTTGTTTAGAGAGGAAACTTTAAGGTTTAGTACGAGTTTATTTGTGAGCTCTATGTTTTTCCTCTGTAGCTTCGGGCTTGTTTAGAGAGGAAACTTTAAGGTTTAGTACGAGTTTATTTGTGAGCTCTATTTTTTTCCTCTGTAGCTTCGGGCTTGTTTAGAGAGGAAACTTTAAGGCTTAGTACGAGTTTATTTGTGAGCTCTATGTTTTTCCTCTGTAGCTTGGGGCTTGTTTAGAGAGGAAACTTTAAGGTTTAGTACGAGTTTATTTGTGAGCTCTATGTTTTTCCTCTGTAGCTTCGGGCTTGTTTAGATAGTCAGGGCGCAGAGACCGGAAAATTGGAGTTTCGTTCAACCCACACCACAGAAAAGGTTTGACAGCTGATTTTGATAGAACAACACCTCCTGAACAACGCTAGGTAGTTCGTAAAGTTGAATTGTGGTATCAGTCCCGAGTTATGGCCGTATTTTGTTGCGTAACTAGCGATTCGACATGAAAACGAGGCTGACTACTTTGTTTTGCATCTTACTTGATTTATTCTCAACAAAGCTGCTTAAAAACCACCGAGGCAGTGAAGTGTCAACGTCGAGATCAAATAGATGCAACATTTAGTGTCAAATTTAGATCACGTGACCTGTCACGTGACTAAAATCGTGAAATTTGGACCAATTAATCTATGTATTTTGAGGGGCCAAGTTTCAATTATACTTCAAACTACGTTTCCTCATCGCCATGCAATCACGTATTGTTCACGCACTAACATGCCGAAAATCCCCATAATCCGGTCGGTGGAACACGGTGAGTCGGCATTTTCAAGCGTTTACCACAGGAAGCCCGCGTCAGATGAAAATTGGAAAAACGTGAGAAATTAATTTGAACAATTATTTACAACGTGAGAAATGGCTAATATGAACGCAATTTATGTAAAGAACATCCAGTTGTGACAGATAGATGCAATATTCAGGAGTAAAATTCCCGGAAAATGACAGTGTGTACGAGCTACTTGAATGTGCGTCTCATGGCAGAGGGTCCGCAGTTACACACACAGTATGTTCATCAGGTTAAGAATGAATGGTTCAGTAGTCAGAGAGAGTCCAATACTCTTAAGGATGATGATATTTGGCTACTTCTCCGAATGAAACCGACTGGTCTAACGCCGGCAACTGTAATGGCACAATCAGTCCCAGGCTGGAGCAATTATAACATAGATGATGTTTCCTGAAGAGTTCTAATAGTTCTCTAACACACAGGCTGTCATACGACTTGGTGGTTTCCACGTGGCAATTTCTTGTCCTTGCTTGGCAAGAAGTTCATGAATTCAGGTCTAGATCACAGACCTACTTATCGAATCAAGAGTTTATGCAGCCAGTACATGACATCTGCCCTGATGAAAGGCAAATCGTACAATCAAGGAGCGAGGACACACAAACTTTTCATGGATGCATTGAACCGTCTTATGTGGAGTGCTTTTGACCAGTCCTTGTTCGTGGAGATCAAGGCAAAAGCAGCTTCACAGTCCATGACGTTTTTCCTTCTGGGAACAATACTGTATCTCTATGGTTAAGCTGCTCCTGCAAGTACATCAAGGCTGAAAGGACGGGGAACTGACTGGAGTTTGCATATCATCTTTCGTCTACTGCAGCCATGATTCCCCATTTCTTTGTCATGGATAGACCAATCTATGCCAGATGGCTACAAGTGTACATCTCTGACATGAAGCAGCTGCAAGTCAAACATCCGCGAGTTCACTGGGAATTTCTCACTGGAAACCATGCTGTGAACCGCTCTGCTCAACCCTTCTCTCAGGTAGGCACTAGTCTAAGAACAGACTCCAAATCGAAGGGAGGAATCATTGGGATTTCGCAAAGTCCAGCTGCTCTACAGAGGTGGTTCCTCACAAGTCATGAACGTGCTTTTGTAACAACAGCACTTAAAGAAGCGTATTCCGTGCATGACAGTGATCGAGTAGGTATCCACAAAGAGGCGGCACCAAAGAGACTTGCACGAGCTGAAGACGACGTCCAGAAGCTTGTCAGCTGCTTTACCTCTGGAATGATGACAAGTCCATGATTCTCTTGTGAATTTTGCGACGGGGGTTGTTTTGCCTACCGGGGTATCAAACAGTCTTGTCAATAGTACACAGAAGGGCCATGAGCAGATGTCTACGTTCATAGAGAAATGACCCGCCTCCATTGAGGTCAACTTATGGGACCCCATTCCCAATCTGAAGATAAAGGTATTTACACTGTGAGCAAGAAGATCCAGGTGAAGGCCACAAATGAAAAACTCGTCACAGTTGGAGCTGATAGAGGTTTGTTGCTGCTAATGCCCTGCAGATCGATCTGAAGGATGTCCTCGGTTGCGAGCTGTCATCAACTACCATACGCCCTTGCTCATCAAGATGCCGGGTAGCTTCAGAAAGACAAACAAGAGTGCTTTAGCTGCCATTATGTAGACCAACAAAAACGTCTGCCCCAGGCTCCCAGGCTCCCAATCTCTACACGAGATACTGTTCACCTCATGGATGCCATGGCACTAGTACAAGCAGTTAAGTCTGGTGGAAGCAGCACATTTCAGTGGAGCTCTAGTACAGAAGTACTACTCGATAAATAGCCCCCGGCAGCTGCAAGCTGCAATGAAGTTCACCTTGTCTTTGACCAGTACTGGGCGTGTTTATTAAAGCAGGAGAACATTACAGGAGGGGATCGACAGCTACTGCATTAATAATATATATAATCAATATATTATAAGAGGGAGCCCACATCACTTAGATCAATCCAGATCACTCAGCCGATCATGCAGCAGAATGACAATCCCAGTATATCTAAACAGTGGGGAAAGTTCTGTCCAATCAGCAGAACAATTAAGGTCATTTTTGTGACTTTCTCCATAGTTCACTCTAGCAAGCAAGAAACTGGTAAGCGGTGGAGGATATAAGAATGGAACTTCGGATCCGTGCTGTATATGTTATGAATAGCCGCAGTGAAGATGTAATGGTCCTCAGCCGGCCAGACCATGAGTTTATTTATCCACGCCAAGCATGCGGCTGCCGATGGCCATCCAAGCTGTAGAATCATGATTCAGTTCCCTGGCACTGAGGTTTTTCTGCTGGGTGTAATGCAGTTTGTCAGCCTTGGTTGTGAAGAACTTTGGATCAAAACTGCACGCGATGTGACTCGCACATTAGCAGACAGAATGTGCAAAGCCCTACCAGCGATTCTACCAGCGCTCTTTCTGGAATTGCTAAGAAGAAAGCGTGGGATGCACTCATGAGCAGTAAAGTACACCAAGAAAGCCTTGGCCTCGTAGTAACCCATGGAGGTGTCTGCAAGGTCAGCATGGCGAAATGTGAAGCCAGAGAAGAACGACTACAGCTGACAAACTCAGTTATTTTCAGTTCTGTCAGAAGAAGCAGAAGAATGATAGGATCACGCCCACCTCGGACGGTTTACGGCATCACTTGGAACGTGCAAATTGTCAAGCTATGTTGTGTGGAGGCGCTCTTTAGAAGCGATGCACGAACTTCCTTCACCAGACAGCATCGGTTGGGAACGACCATGGAACGAGCTGAACTGAGCCAGTGCTTATGATGAAGGATCCTGCGCCAAGCATATTGTTAGAGTTGACAACCTGTAACTGCAGATCTGGTTGGCAGAGAAATTGCTCTTGTATCAATAACGGAATGTCATGTTCCGAGTCTTGTTTCTGTATGGCTGATGCGGACTGCAGAAATTCACACGCTGTACGGCTGGACTACTCCTCTGAGTCAGACGATTCTGTAAAAACAGATTGCCTCATAAGGGTAACTTTTTTTAAAGCAGTACCGAAGTTTGGTTGAATTTTACTTGGTTGAATTTTACAGGATTTACACACGTGAAAGGCAGGTCATGTATCTGTTTCACCTGGACGTTCTTTACATAAATTGCGTTCATTTAAGCCATTTCTCACGTTTTTCCAATTTTCATCTGACGCGGGCTTCCTGTGGTAAACGCTTGAAAATGCCGACTCACCGTGTTCCACCGACCGGATTATGGGGATTTTCGGCATGTTAGTGCGTGAACAATACGTGATTGCATGGCGATGAGGAAACGTAGTTTGAAGTATAATTGAAACTTGGCCCCTCAAAATACATAGATTAATTGGTCCAAATTTCACGATTTTAGTCACGTGACAGGTCACGTGATCTATATTTGACACTAAATGTTGCATCTATTTGATCTCGACGTTGACACTTCACTGCCTCGGTGGTTTTTAAGCGGCTTTGTTGAGAATAAATCAAGTATGATGCAAAACAAAGTAGTCAGCCTCGTTTTCATGTCGAATCGCTAGTTACGCAACAAAATACGGCCATAACTCGGGACTGATACCACAATTCAACTTTACGAACTACCTAGCGTTGTTCAGGAGGTGTTGTTCTATCAAAATCAGCTGTCAAACCTTTTCTGTGGTGTGGGTTGAACGAAACTCCAATTTCCCGGTCTCTGCGCCCTGACTAAGAGAGGAAACTTTAAGGTTTAGTACGAGTTTATTTGTGAGCTCTATGTTTTTCCTCTGTAGCTTCGGGCTTGTTTAGAGAGGAAACTTTAAGGCTTAGTACGAGTTTATTTGTGAGCTCTATTTTTTTCCTCTGTAGCTTCGGGCTTGTGTAGAGAGGAAACTTTAAGGTTTAGTACGAGTTTATTTGTGAGCTCTATTTTTTTCCTCTGTAGCTTCGGGCTTGTGTAGAGAGGAAACTTTAAGGTTTAGTACGAGTTTATTTGTGAGCTCTATGTTTTTCCTCTGTAGCTTCGGGCTTGTTTAGAGAGGAAACTTTAAGGTTTAGTACGAGTTTGTTTGTTGAGCTCTATGTTTTTTCCTCTGTAGCTTCGGGCTTGTGTAGAGGGAACTTAAAGGTTTAGTACGAGTTTATGTTTGAGCTCTATGTTTTTCCTCTGTAGCTTCGGGCTTGTGTAGAGATGGAACGTTAAGGTTTAGTACGAGTTCATTTTTGAGCTCTATGTTTTTCCTCTGTAGCTTCGGGCTTGTTTAGAGAGGAAACTTTAAGGTTTAGTACGAGTTTTGAGCTCTATGTTTTTCCTCTGTAGCTTCGGGCTTGTTTAGAGAGGAAACTTTAAGGTTTAGTACGAGCTTATTTGTGAGCTCTATGTTTTTCCTCTGTAGCTTCGGGCTTGTTTAGAGAGGAAACTTTAAGGTTTAGTACGAGTTTATTTGTGAGCTCTATGTTTTTCCTCTGTAGCTTCGGGCTTGTTTAGAGAGGAAACTTTAAGGTTTAGTACGAGTTTATTTGTGAGCTCTATTTTTTTCCTCTGTAGCTTCGGGCTTGTTTAGAGAGGAAACTTTAGGGCTTAGTACGAGTTTATTTGTGAGCTCTATGTTTTTCCTCTGTAGCTTGGGGCTTGTTTAGAGAGGAAACTTTAAGGTTTAGTACGAGTTTATTTGTGAGCTCTATGTTTTTCCTCTGTAGCTTCGGGCTTGTTTAGAGAGTAAACTTTAAGGTTTAGTACAATTTTTATTTTTGAGCTCTATGTTTTTCTCTGTAACTTCGGGTTTGTGTAGAGAGGGAACTTTAAGGTTTGGTACGAGTTTGGTTTTATGAGCTCTCTGTTTTTCCTATGTAGCTTCGGGCTGGTTTAGTTTCGCTGGTATAGATCTAACGGATTTAAAAAGGAGATATCAGAAATCAAGTATGGATTATCGGGGTGGTTAAATCAGTTAGGGTGCAAGCCTTGCATATGGTGTGATTCATCGATATGATATGCTGTTTTTTTGTTTTTTCCTTTAAACTTCAGCCTGAAGACCCGGTGTTAAGGGAAATAAACCGCAGGATTGCGCAGTTAGAGGAAAAGAAGCTACAGTCTGTGGAGTCCATCTTGATGAGGTTAAGATCCCTTATAAGCAGATCTGGGGAATTTAATAAGGATGAGGCGTTTGATCTCTTGATTGACCTCAAATCCGCGGCCATTTCAGAAAATCACAAGAATGCCCCGCACGTTAAGGCGGTGTATGACGCCTTAAAAAAACAAGCTCTCCACGTCAACGGTTCAATTCAAGAGATATCTGGCAGCCCTGATAGGGCACAAACATCAAGAAAAGGTCTTAGACATCATGTCTAAGGTAGACAAGAGTCTAAAGCTGGATAGGGACCTGAATGAGAATAGGGCACGTGCTTCCGCCGACGCCTTGCCAAGTATTGACTGTCCACCCAGGAGGTCAGCTCAGCAGTCCAACCAGAGGACTGTGAGGTGTTATTACTGTGGCAGCGTTGGTCACACCCAGTTCCGTTGCTTCCAGCGCACGAGGGAGTTGGAGAAATCGGACCAACCGGGAGCTACGCGTCAGCGCAAGCAGTAGTTGCACTTTATGGTCACAGAATGAGACATGCAACTGGATTGAATTAAAGAGTGATAAAGACTGTGCATGGTTCTTATGTCTGTTCTCTTGTGTTTTCTCGGTATGGTTATATGTGGTGCAACCTTCCTCATTTCCGAGTTATTTATTTATTTTAGTTTAGTTTTCCCACATGATTTTTGTTTTTTTAGCAATTGATTTATTCTCGTCGGTCTCCACCCCCAAGTTAGGAACAGCCTTCCGCACGAGCATTCGTTTCATCGTTTGTCACGTGTGCCACCCATTGCGGGGGCGAGAGGAAAGCTGTTTCCTGATTGGGTTTTCCATTCATTTCCTTCACATTTGACATCGTTTTTATTTTTGTTTTTTTGCTTTTTGTCTGTCTCCCCGTAATTTGACTTTTAAAAAATATATATATCTTATTCATCAAGTTGTACGTGTATTTTAGAACCCATGCAAAAGAATAAAGTTAACTTCAAAGTACGAGACACCCAAGTGGGAGGCGGATAGTGGGTTCAACCCATTACAAGCTCAGGACGAGTTCAAGTTAAGGCAACCGTGCTGGATCATGATGAGGGGGAAGCCCAGTCAGGAAACAGTTTTCTCGCAAGAGCAATTTAGAAAATTTATAACAAACTTCAAGCCCTCTTCGTTGGAAGATTTAGCCTTTCGTAACCCTGACGTTTTTCGAGCGGGTGAGCTGCACAACCACCTTCCAGCCTGGAAATTTGTGTTGAATAACCAGTGTGGCAGAGAGACCATTTTACGGTGGTTGTCCGAGGGGATAGTTAAGTAATTTGCCACCCATTCCAAAGGCTCCTTCAGGGGTGACCAGTATGATAGTGAGTCTCCATCCCCAATGGTCTTACAAAATTTACAGAATTGCAGGAACTTTAAAGAGTTCATTTCAAGCACCATTTTGCAGAGGATTTCGGCTGGGGCAGTAAGAGTGTGGGGAAGAGTAGGGGTCGCTGACCCTCCCTTTTTGGTACTGCCGTTGACGGTTGAGCCTTCTAAACCCCGTCTATGCCTGGACGCGCGTTTCTTTAATTTATGGATGAAGGATTGCCCTTTCTCGCTTGATTGGTTGGGGGACAGACATCAAAAATTACGTCTATAGGAACTCTTACATGACCAAATGTGACGACAAATCGGGATACGACCATGTTCGGCTTACTGAAGAGTCGTAGCAATATTTTGGATTCGAATAGGCCGGTTTTTTGTGTCCATGACACTAGCATTTGGATGGAAGGAATCGGCTTATACACCTATTCCAAAAATCGTTGTTTCGAGTTTCCTCAGGGAGGTAGGAATTCCGTGTACTATTTACATCGACAATCGTTTGATTGGGGAAGCTTTAACATCCACAGGTGTGTGGTCTACGCCTTTTCACGAGCGCCAAAAGGAGTTCAGCCTCAAAGCGTCTCACGCAGCAGTCCTGAGCAAAAGTTAAAAAAATTCGCTGAACTTCGAGACGACATCCTTCGTCATCCATCGGAAGAAAATTGCCGTGAAAACACTCCAAAAGTTCCAAGGGAAGTGCGTTTCGTTTTCTCTGGCAGTTCCTGCAGCAAAGTTATACATACGAAATATCGCTAGAACCATTTCATCAGCTCACGGGAAACAATAAATCAAAATATCGAAGCATGTGAGAGAAGAGATC